>PVKC010002658.1:0-42353 GCA_004027635.1 Crocidura indochinensis
TTTTTTTTTTTTTTTTTTGGTTTTTGGGCCATTCCTGGCTATCTGCTCAGAAATTGCTCCTGGCAGGCACGAGGGACCACATGGGGCACCAGGATTCGAACCAACCACCTTAGGTTCTGGATCGGCTGCTTGCAAGGCAAACACCGCTGTGTTATCTCTCCGGGCCCCAGGTTCTAGTCTCTTTTCTGTATCTTGTGGTATCTTTTTCATCTTGGTACCAAATTTTCATCTTCCTGTGGTTCAGGGTTTCAGCCCAAAGACCCTGCCTGGGACCTGGGTTTGTCTACAGGTGACCCACTGAGTCTGTAAGGCACCCACCCCACTTCCTGCTCAATGTTAGTCCTGCATCAGGTCACCATGTCAAAGTGACAGCCACTGTCACCTCATTTCCTTCTACAGCTCCATAAGGACCTGAGACTCACGTTACTGCTGAAATGTGATGCAAGACCCTGATCCTTTACAATCAATGATAGTCTGGCCATAAGAGGGATGAGCTATGTTGACAAAAACTCCAGGGTCAGGGAGATAGGTCAGCAGCCAGGGATGGTAGCCTGGTGGCATATGCTGGAATTTTGGTTCAAATCTCACTGTCAAGTGGCACCTGAGCAATGCCAGGTGTGACCCTAATACCACAGGGCCAGAGCTGTACCACATTTGGGGACCCTCCCACCCTTGCCTTGTTACTTGGCTGCATCTCTAAAAGTCATGTACATCAGACTCATTATCTAGTATTGATGAGAGGATTTGAGCTCTGTCAGGGTAGATCTTGATTGGGGCAGGAGGATATAGATGTCAAAGATGCTCTGATTGAGTTTTCTCTGTGTGACACAAATGACCTCACAAATGACATTGTGGTTCTGTGGCATGTTGGTCAGTTCCTCTCATAATTCTTAAAATCAGCTTCATCATCTTGTGAATTCTTGGGCTCATACCCAGGCTCTGTGTACCCATGTGTGTGAGCAAGTGTCAGAACAAATATATGCATATGTATATATGTGACTAAGTATGTACATATATATGAGCAAGTATGTACATGTGCATATGCATACCAACCCATTTGTGCTCATGTATTCACACATCTTTCTACATGATATTTGCATACATGTTCACAGCCTTCCCACCTTGGATGTTGCAGCCCCAGTGTCTAGCCGAGTGCAATATCTAGCCAATACCCAGCCATGTGAGTAGGCCAGGTGAGTTGATGCAGGTGTTCTTTTGTTCTTTATGATTTCCAATGTTTTCTGGCCTATCTCTCCTCATGCAGATCTCTGGAGAGAAGAGACCCTCCACAGACCCAGGAAAAAAGGCCAAGAACCCAAAGAAGAAGAAGAAGAAGGACCCCAATGAGCCCCAGAAGCCTGTGTCAGCTTACGCCCTCTTCTTCAGAGACACACAGGCTGCCATCAAGGGACAGAACCCCAGCGCCACCTTTGGGGATGTGTCCAAGATTGTGGCGTCCATGTGGGACAGCTTAGGAGAGGAGCAGAAGCAGGTGAGTCTCCACCATCCTTAGGCCATTTCCAGAGGCCTTGAGGCCCTGAAGCTCAAGGATAGGTATCCAGGACAGTGGCCCTCCATGGAGCTGGAGATTCCTGCCACAGGTTTTCTGGGCTCAGCTTGTCTATCTCTTGGCTGGTAAACTAGATCCCAACCAGTTCTGCTCATTTCCAGCTATGTTCACTAAGACTTAACCTCCTATGGTATAAAGGAGATCCAGAAACCACATTCATCTGTTTCCTCCAGCTTGCAAAGTTTGGAACCTGAGCCCCAGTCTCTGACCCACTCTTTATATTGCTATGGTCCCTTCTCAAGGGCCTACTGGGAAGCTGAGAGCAGAACTGGTAGTTGGCCAGTCACTCGCTGTGCGGCCTAGCTGCTTACCTCACCTCTCCGGGTCTCCCTTTCCTCGTTGTGAAACAAATCCTGACTCCATTGCCTCACTGTCTTCTGAGCACTGGCTTCTCTCTCCTCTGCCTTGGAATCTGCCACATACCCTCCCAAGTAGCCAGACTCTCTCCAATTTTGCTAGAAGGAAAGGGGGTACAATCCCTGCTTAGAGATTGATCAGCAGAAAGCTCAACCAGGTTAGCATTTAGAGTAAATTGAATTAAGTGTCTTAGATTCAAAAAGCTTACAAGTAAATGTCAAATCACAGTTGTGATGGTGCTCAGGATAGCACCATGGAACACAAAAGTTCAAGGGAGGGTGGATATCGTGAAGGGTCAGGGGAGGCCTAAAAGGGGCAGTGCCTTGGGAGAGACCTTACAGAGGCCTATATAGATCCCTGAATAGAACAGAAAAAAAAGAGCATAGCCTTTGTGGAGAAGTAGGAAGAGGAAGGCTGAGCTGACTGAATGGGCCTTGGGAGCGGCAAGTAAGTCCTTGAGAAGTGTCTGGCCACTGGGATGGCTGAAATAATCATGGAGGAGATAATGGTGTTCTGGACTCCCACTGGAGGGGCTGGGGTGCAGAATATTAGGACTCTTTCTTGGGGTTCTGGCTTCTACTCTGCAGAGGAGGAGATGGGAAGTTCAGAAAGAACCGAGGCTGCATTGACTCACCGGCTTTGAAATGTCACCTTCATCCTCTTGTATGATGTAAAAATACTCCTGGACAAATATCACAGTGTGTGTTGCTTCTTGGGATCCAAATCTGAGTGAGACTTGCCGGAGGGGTGCAGAGAGCAAAATGGAAAGAAAGGCAGCCTCACCCTTTGGGGAGTCATGTTGGTAGCCCAGTGGGTGGCTCGCCCTGGGAGAGCCAGGTTCTAGGGTTGAACACTTCCTGCCTTAGTTTTCCCACCCCCAATACCTGAGATGCAGGAGTGCTAGGTAGACACAGGGCCGGGCAGAAGGAACTTTCCAGAAGATGTGAGTTCTCCAGCACTTTCAGCTGCCAGGCTTAAGGTGCCAGAGGGATTCCTTGGGTTCAGGGGTTCGGGTATTGAATCTGGAGGCTGAGTCAGATCAAACACAGCTCCCTAGGTGTGTAGGTAGGCCACATCCTGCCACACAGACTCTTGTGGTGCTTGCTTGGCATCAGTTTCCCTCTCTAGGAAGACCTCAGTTTATTTGGGGTGGGGTGAATGATATTCTAGGTGTTTCTTCTCTTCTGTCTTTTGGTGGTACCATGAATTCAGGGGTCTCTATCCCAACAAGGTTCCCCCAACCCCTGTACTATCTTTACTTTCTGCACTCTCTACTTGCTGGATTTGATTAATTTTTTCCCATTTGTACTAACCTTTCTGGTGGTGTTATTTTTTTTTTATATTTTTTTGGTTCAGAGGTTATATCTGGAAGCTTACTTCTGTATCTGTGCTTAAGGATCACACCTGGCAGGGCTGACTACATTCAAAGCAAACGCCCTACCTGCTGTGCTCTTTGCTCCAGCCTGGTTTTGTATTTTAAATCCAACTTGATGTGTACTATTTCCATCCAAGAAACGGGGTTCCCTCCTGTTTCTGAAGACTTTGTCCATAGCATGCTTTCCCCACTCTTCTAGCAGATTTTTGTTGGCATATTAAAACTTACATTTTGTTTTGTTATCAATCTCTCTGGTTCTGTTATAATAGTTAATTACTTTTTAATTAACCCCACTTAAGAAAAAAAAGTTATATTGTGTCTTTTGTGAAAATGATGATTATGATTTTTTTTTTTTGGTTTTTGGGTTACACCCGGCAGTGCTCAGGGATTACTCCTAGCTCTATGCTCAGAAATTGCCCCCTGGCAGGCACAGGGGACCATATGGGATGCCAGGATTCGAACCACCGTCCTTCTGCATGAAAGGCAAATGCCTTACCTCCATGCTATCTCTAGCACTGATTTTGTCAATATTTATTCTCATCATTGCCCAGTTCAGGTAATGGTGAGGGCAATGGTCTTGTGTCTCTCGGTCTCCTTTCTTTAGACCTCTTAGGTTCCACTGTTGAGCATAAAACTGGCTTCTCATTTATGTTTGTTTATTCTAACATAGTAAGGAATTTTCTTTCTGTTTCTATTTTTACCTGTAATTAATACAGTAATTACCAGAGGAAACATTGTAAGGGAAATAATGCTTCTCTCAAAGAATTCCCATTCTAACTACTAGGTGAAAATTTCCTTTAAAGCCTCAAGAAGCTGAAAGGGAGGAGGAAAAATACAGCCTCAAGAAGCTGGGCAGAGGAGATAACTCAAAGGACTAAGCAATCTCCAGCCCTGAATGGCTCCCTAAGCATTTGGACACAACCCCAGAGCTCTCAAGTACAAATAGATGTAGCTTAAAAGATCAGCAGACAATCCAGGACTTAGCAAAAAGGAAAACAAAATCTTTGGGGTTCGGAATTATAATGTAGCAAGCAGGGCACTTGCACATGGCCCATTCAGGTTCCGTACCTAGCATCCCATATACTCCCTGGGTCTGTTAGGCATAAGCTCTGAGCATCACAGGATGTGACCCAAAAAACCAATATCAGAAGAAGTCTTTGCAGGTGTTTAGACTCAGTGTCATCTTGGCACTTAAAGATATATGTTGTTTGCCCTGTTATTTGAATTTGTTTCAGACATTGCAAAATTAATGGCCAGCTTCAGATAACCACCATAGTTTGAGCTTCTGATCCACATGTAGTGCTAGGATCATCAGGGTTGTTCTTCTACTACTGTTGGCTGGACTCACTCATGTATACACAGTCAGTGAGTGACCATGGTAGCCTTGGGCAGCTCCAGTAAATAAGGCAACTCTGATTCTGGGAGTAGGATTTGTAGGGGGACCTATATGTTCTGGAATCCATCAACAGGAGCCATGGGGGCACACTATTCGTGCATATCGTCACCCAGAAGACTGATTTAGGTTTGTCCAATGGCAAGTCAGCATTCTCAGTGTCTCAAGAGGGTGAGGCGCAATAAATAAATAAATACATTTCGAGTCTCTGCTTGCACCACTTATATTCTAGAAAGTTCTTTTCATTCTATTATGTTCTGTTGTATAAAGCATATCACAAGATCCAGTCCCAAAGTCACAATGGGAAGGAGATCTTTATTAAAAGGAACCCACACTGGAAACATTTCTGCACTAACAGAGGAACTCGACTCTAAAAATCCAGTCAGGAACAAAGAGAAAGTTCAGCAGTGCATGCAGCAGATGCAGGTTCAATCCCTGGCATTCTTGAGTCCTGCCAAGAGTGATACCTGAGCAGTCAGGAGCAAGCCCTGAGCACCATCGGATGTGCTCCAAGAATAATAAAATAAAATAAAAACCCAAGTGATGATGCTACCAAGTTAAATAAGATTAGTGCACTACAAATAAGTCAGGTTGCAAAGGCAGCTGAGCATCAAGAAATTTGTTCTGTTTGACCCAAGTAGGGGTGCTCTGTAGGGTCTGATATCTATGCTGGGTTATGGTTGTTTTGGGGCCACACGTGGTAGTGCTCGAGACTTACTTCTGACTCTCTTCTCAGGAGTCACTCCTAGCAGTGCTTGGAAGACTATAATTGGTGCTGGGGACCAACAAGGGTCACTAGTGAAGCAACTGCAAACTAGACAAATGTCTCACTTACCCTTGTGGCATCTCTCTGGCCCCTGAACTGAATTGTGACCGGGAAGACTACAGAGGGGAACTGCAGTCCCAAGACTAACTATAGCTGGGAGAAGGATCTGCTGTGTGGTGAACACTGACCCCGACTCTGCTCCACTGGGCCCTCACAGCCTTGTCTAGTTCCTTTCCCTCACAGGCCTCTGCTCTGCGTTTCCTCTGGAACATTCTCAGTGTTGCCATGTCTTGGATCTTTCAGGCCTACAAGAGGAAGACAGAAGCGGCCAAGAAGGAGTACCTGAAGGCGTTGGCTGCCTACAGAGCCAGTCTGGTCTCCAAGGTAATCTCCAGAAAAGGTTTGAGAAAAGGGGAGCCCCTTGAGAGCTGGGGCAGGAATGTAGGCCTGTGGGACTGGGAGAGCCCAAAGGTGTGGGAATGGCTGGCCAAGTGTGCCTTGCACAAAACCTCCCAGGGGACCCAAAATGCTGATGCAGGCTTGGTCCTTCCCACTTTTCATTTCGTTGTGTTTTTTAGAAGTGCCCAATACTCAGAGTCACTAATAACTTGCCTGAACTTGCACTGGGGTTGGAAGTCAGTTTTGCCATTGCAGTCTTGGCTTCTACTCCCTGCTTTTCTCTCTGTCCACACCATCCCTAGAGTCAGCTCAGTTGGGCCTACTGTGTGGCCTAAATAGAAGCAAGGGTGAATACTGGGAGCTATTATAGGGAACCTGGCATCTGATTCATATCATAAAGGATCCAGCTAAAAGGGTGTCCAAGGAGAGGGACCAGCGCAGGTAACAGTTCAGAGCATGGAGAAGTATAAGCAGGACAGTGACCTACTGGATTTGGGTTTGGGTTTGGGGGACACACTCAGTAGTGCTCAAAGAGCACAAATGATAGGGATTGGGGGTTATATGAGATGCTGGGAATCGTTTGTAAGACAAACCTACCTGCTGCACTATCACTTCAGTCCAGGATGGTAGCCTGCTGGTTTGTGGGCAATATAGCCAGGACTGATGTGGTGTTCAGACCAAGTGGACAAGGTCCTAACTTGTACATATAGGGGCCAGAAAGCCAGCCAAGAACCAAACAAATGGGTGTCACAGATGTCACAGACCCTCCAGGGTTCATGTCTTCATTTCTGCCTCTCTGAGAATGACTCTGTGCGTGTGTGTATGTGTGTGTGTGTGTGTGTGTGTGTGTGTGTGTGTGTGTGTGTGTGTGTCTCCTTCCAGAGTTCTCCAGAACAAGGGGAGACCATGAATGCCCAGGCCAACCCGCCCGCCAAGATGCTTCCCCCAAAGCAGCCTGTGTATGCCATGCCAGGCCTGGCCTCCTTCCTGACGCCATCTGACCTGCAGGCCTTCCGCAGTGGGGCCTCTCCAGCCAGTCTCGCCCGGACTCTGGGCTCCAAGTCACTGCTGCAGGGCCTCAGTGCCTCCCCGCCGCCGCCCTCCTTCCCTCTCAGCCCCCCGCTGCACCAGCAGCTACCCCTGCCACCCCATGCACAGGGCGCCCTCCTTAGCCCGCCTGTTAGCATGTCCCCTGCCCCCCAGCCCCCAGTCCTACCTGCTCCCATGGCACTCCAGGTGCAGCTGGCAATGAGCCCTTCACCTTCAGGGCCTCAGGTGAGCAGGCCCTCAGGGGCCCCTCTGGAGTGGGGTGGTGGCTTGGAGGCGTCTCTCTCAGGGATGGGCCCTCACACCTAGAGCTGTGTCTCTGCCAGGGCCCTTTCTCTCTGAGCCCAGTCTAAGGATGTCAGGAACTTGCACCCTCTTTGGGGTTTGGGGAGTGGTCCAGCTCAGCCACATTTTCTATCCCTTCCGATCCTCTCATTCATGGGGCTGAAGCCACTGCCTGTCTGCAAGGTCAGCCCGAGGTTCGGACTCAGTCAGCCCCATCATTGCCCATAGAGACCTTGAGGTGATGGGTATTCTGGATTCAGAACCTCGTTCAGGCCAATGAGCCCATTTACAGTTCTCATGACCAAATCAGCCAAGACAGGGTTGAAGTTCCTTGGCAGAAGGACCAGGCGGCAGGAAGGTGTACCCCACAGATTGGTAGAGATGGGACTGTGTCTAGAGCGAAGCTATGCCAGGGCACAACGCCCTTCCCTCCCCTTACCTTCAACTGCTGCCTCCTCCCTGCCTGCCAGGACTTTCCTCACATCTCGGAGTTCCCCAGCAGCTCGGGGGCCCGCTCTCCTGGCCCATCCAACCCCACAAGCAGTGGAGACTGGGACAGCAGCTACCCCAGTGGGGAGTGTGGCGTCAGCACCTGCAGGTAGGTGTCTAAGCCAGCATAAGGCTACATCCCCCATCCCTGTGCACAGGGACAAGATCAGAGATGGGAAAGAGAGGAGAAGGGAGGGCAAAGCAGGGAGAGAGACTCAGGGTCCTCAACAGCCCTGTGGAGAGCTTCAAGGACCCTGGGGGCATTGGAGCACACAGGGTCCCAGATGGGTTTGACTGTCAGCTGCCAAACCTCTGCCACTCATAAGGTCATCTGAGCATTGACGTAGCTCATTCCTAAGCATAGAGCCACAAGTAGCCTCTGAGCACCATTCATTGTCACTACGAACTCCACTCCCAACCCCTAAAACTGATCTACAGTGTAAAGAGAGCCCACTCTGTCTGCCATGTATTGAGACAGTGATGAGAAGCTAAACTGGCATGGGATGCCCAGAAAGGCAGTAGTGCAGAAGGCTTTGGGCTATGGGCTGCTGGAGGACCTTTTGGTTCTGCCTGTTGGACAAGGTGAAGGTATCCATCCTTCATCCGCAGGGTTCAGTCTAGCATAGGTAAAGATTGAAGGGCTAAGTAGATAGGGCCTTGTGTCCCCCCACCCTCCCAGACCTGTTACCACACTCTGATAGCACCTCCTCTCTCCGCAGCCTGCTCCCCAGGGATAAATCGCTCTACCTCACCTAAGCTGGCTGCCTCTCGGCCCTGAGGCTTGTGGGAAGGGCACTGCTCAGAGCCGAAACTCACCGGAGGAACAGACCCTGGCAGGAGGCAGAAGGGTGCCTGAGACGAGAGTGTGGGACAACCAGTGCCCGGGATGGAATCTCCAGCAACCCTGGACTCTGCAGAGGCTGCCCACTGCCAGCCCAGAGAACCTGCAGAAAATATCTGCCCCACCGCTTGCTCCAGGTTTCCATGTCACCCTGCATCTCATCCTGCACACTGTCCCCTAAGTCTGGATGCCTGGCCTCAGCCCCAGCTCTTGGGGGCCAGGAGGGGCTACTTAACCCACTGAACATGCCCCCCCCTTCCAGCCCACAGTCAGGGGCCCTCAGAGCCAGGCACAGACACACCCGGTTCAGTGTGAACAGAGATGGTGAGACCACCCACCCACTGGCTGTGTGTGCGTAGTTGACTAAGTGTTTTAGACCCGTGCTGAAAATTATTTTGTGGGGGGAAGAAAGTAGTTTCCTTAACAGTGAAAGGCATTTTCTATGACCCTTAGCGCCTGTTTCGTTTGTTTTTTTTTTTTTCAAAGTGTGATCTGATAATCTGATGGAAGACAGGCCCCTGGCTTCCCCAGTCCCATGTCTGTGTCTTTCAAATGGCCAACGAGAACTTTGGTCTGTAGAGAAGGAACCAAGGGGATCGGGGACGGGCTGCCTTGAATTCGGCTGGCTGTTTGTGTAGGGGGGACTGGGATGGGGTGGGGGGTTCTTCCTGTTGTTTGCAGCTGTTTCCTGGCCCTGGCAAACATCTGTCTCAGTGCCCAGTGCTTCTCTCCAATTTCTTTATAATAAAACTCCTGAAAAGTTGACAGAGAGTCTGTCCCTCCTTGTGCCGAGTCATTCCGAGGTGGCTTTGCAGTAAAAAGCTACTGAAATCAGATGGTGCGAGGGGTCTTTGGCCTGTGGTGGTTCGGACTTCTCCTAACTATCTCACCCCCTAGGGCCCCTGGTGGCTCTCAGTCTGGATAAGGGCCACTGGAGAAGTCTCTCAGAGAAGAGATGCCTGATGATGGCAGGTGGTGATGCAGGTACTTCCTGCTTTTCTGAAGGTGGCACTGAGCCCTCCTCCACTTTCCTGAAACAGCCCCCCTGTTCTGCCTGTTGGGCTGACCTAGAGAAGGGAAGAATTTTCACTTTCCTAGCAAAAGTGAAAACCGTCATCAGAGGTGGTTATGCTGTAGGTCTTCTAGAATCATGGCTACCCCTATTGTGGACAGTAGACCCCACTCCAGCTGTGGAGAGTGGGAATCTCACCTCAGTTATGCAAAGTGGGCACTTCACTCACTGTAAAGAATGTGTGTCTCACCCTAACTGTGGAAAGAGGGCACCTCCCACCAGCTAGGGAGAGTGGGCACCTCATCCTGACTAGAAAGAAGCCTTCCAGCTCCTGCCCCTGGGGCAGTTCCATCAGGGCTATGTTTTTGCAGTATCCCAAGCTTCCAGTGGTTTCATCTAGGACTGAGGTGTGTTCGGTGTGGTTTGGTATGTGACTTGGGAAGATTTGGGGGTTCTCAGTAACTTGCTACTTCTCTTGAGGCTGTTGATGTTGGAAAGCTTTCACAAGAGGCTCTACTTCAAGACAGCAGGGAAACAGGTATGTATATTTAATTTAACCTAACTTGAATGAATATTTAATTTAGGTTTTTCTTATTACATTTTTAATAGCTCATTAAAAATTTCATTAAGGCACCATGATTTGCAAAGTTGTTTGTAGAGATGGAAACCTATACTTGAAAAAAGTAACAGTTATAGGACAGAGACAGACACAGAGAGTATCTCTACAGGGAGCTCGCCTGCATGTGGAACAGACTTGTTTAGTCTTAGCACTACGTACGGTCCCTCGAGTGTCACCAAAAGTAGTTCTGAGCACTACCAAGGGTAGCCCTCAACCCTGAAAACAAACAATAATATATGACCTATGTGTCTTGTATTTTGTGGGGATTGGGTGGGAGATGACCAATCCAGTGATGCTCAGGGCCTCCTCCCAGCTTGGTGCTTAAGATTTACTCCTGGTGGTGCTCAGGGGACCATGCAGTACAGAGGTTGGATCCTGCCCCCAGTGGTAAATCCTGTACACAGTCGTTTCATCTGTTTCTCAAGTCCTTGCCACTCTTTCAATATGTTCCACGTGGAGGTGCAGAAGAGAGGGAAGCTGCAAATAGGGGTCCGAGACAGCTCCTTGAGGTGGGAGCAGGTGTCGAAGTTCCAAGCCTGGAGTAATCTACACAGGGGTGCCCCTATATTTGCAGTTGCTCTGAGGGCCCTTTACTCTCTAATCACATCTTTCCCCAGAGGACAGATAGCCTGGGGGTTGTGCAATATCAATGAGAGCACATTTCTCAAGGGAAGGTCTTTTGGACTCCAAGGTATGAAAAAGGAAAAGGGAGGAAAAACGGAGGAACTAAGACTGCACTAAGGCAGGAAGCAGAGCTGCAAGGAGCCTCATGCATATTCATGTGGCTCCTATTTCCCTCACTGAGGATTTGGCCCAGTTCCTCTTTGACTCTGGCATCTACGCTGGAGAAATCAGTATCTTTGGTGTCCTGTGGAAAGCCCCAAATAAGAATGGGGGAGGTTCCCTGGGTCTTGCTTTCCAGGTGGGGGTTCCCTCCTGCCCCTGACCCCTCATTAACATGCCCAGAACTCAGGAATTCTGTGAAATTTTCCACAGGACAAGGCTGGCCTCTCCACTGACAGCCATGCTCCGACACAGCCATGCAGAGTGGAAGTGCTCAGACTGCTGAAAGATCATTGGGGCAGCCAAGAAGGCACCAAGGTCTGATTCCAGGGTTGGAAGACAGTGTCCTGTAGATGAATGCGTTGGTGCCCTGCACATTCCTTTGATGGGGTGCTTAACCCTCACAGGCACCTTCGCTTGAACCAGAGACAGGCAGTCAGCCACAGAACTGACCTAATTAATTCCACAACGGTCTTCTTAATATCCACAGGCCTTAATTTCCCTTTCCTGGAGCTGTTGCTTACTAATCTTGACCTAGACCACAGCAGAGCTCCTGCCAACCAGCTCAGCTCCTTCCCACCCTGCCTCCCTCCCCTTCTCATTTTTTAAAAATAGGAGCCACCCACCCAATATATGCGAGAAGGGGCTTTTCCAACATGTTCAGTTCAGTCCTGATGCTTCTGTGTAGGGCATGTACTTAGCATGTGGTCTACCTAGGTTTGATCCCTGGGACCCTCTATGGTCCCCCAACCTACCAGGAGTAATCCCTGAGCACAACTGGCATAGCCAAAAATAGAAAGAGCACCCACTTAGTAAGCCCCTTGGGGCCAAAGTTCCCTTCATGGACTCTGTGTTTCTCAAGAAGTGGAGATATGAGGCTGAACTCTCCAGGGTGCCCCAGCAACAATATCAAGTCCTTTCACCTGCACTGACCCTTCCTGCACCTTCCTGGCTATCAGTCCACAAACCAACCCAAGCCATGCCTCACAGACATTCAAGAGTTTCCAAAGCAGTTCTGGCTGCCTGATCCCTGTCACCCTACTATGCTGGTGCACAATGTTGATGGATGCTCCCCTGAACCAGCAGAGTCACAACTGTGGAAAGCACTGAAGGCTCTGCCACAGGTTTCTCCAGCCTCCTGGGGCTTTCTGTCTGAGCATAGACAGGGACCTCTGTAATCCCACACTCCCTTCTGCCAAGGCCAGACTGCAGGCTGGGCCTGCCATACCTACTCTGAGACCCTGTGTCCTTGCCCAATGAAGAACAGTGCCCAGACAAGGGAGAACTTCACTCCTCCTGGCAGCAGCACCCCACTCCCCCTAGACTAAGAAACCAAGTCACTTACAGTTCCTGCCTGAGCCCTTCCGCTGCACACCACCACCCCCCAAATAGTCCAGCAAAAGCCAACCCTCCCTCACCCCCATGGAAGGCAGATTTCATCCCAAGATTTCTCAGTAGACACCCCCTAGGACTAGACCGTCTAAGAGTCCCCACACAAGACAGATATAATGCAACATAGCCAGGAGGGATCTTTTGGTCATCCTGAATCCACAAGCTGAAATACAATGTTCTCCCTCTGTGGGAACACTGGCATCAGAGCAATCCCAGCTTGTGCCCATGAACACATACTCTACACATAGGTGTTAATGGGCACATACTCACTCCACAATATGCCCACATACTCCACGCATGCCCAGGATACACTTTACACATGTTCACAAACATCATGTGCTCACACCACACACTTCACATACACACATACACACATGCACCCATATTTCACCTGCTCACATGCATGTGTCCATGCACATGTATTCCACACCAACACCTCTCCCCACACATCAACCAGCCCACAGATACGTACATGTGTCCACACATGCACAGCACAGGGGCAGGCCCCATACAGACTTCACATGCCACACACACAATCTAGCAAGCGCATCAGCCTTTTGAGTGCTCTTCGTGCCCCCAAATTTGTCTTCTGCCTGAGTTTCTTACACATAGACTGAAAAAGCGAGACGTCCAAAAAGCTGAGGCCTGAAACCACCAGCTATGGGTCTTGGCTTGCAAAGTGGATCCTGATTCATCACAGAAATAACCCTGTAAGGGAGGAAGGTGATGATTAGCCCAACTATAAATTCATTTCTTCATCCTCAGTGCCGAGCAGATATGGTGTTCCATTAGATTAAAAAAAAATATCTGGGGGCCCGGGAGATAGCATGGATGTAAGGCGTTTGCCTTTCATGCAAAAGGTCAACGGTTCGAATCCCGGTGCCCCATATGGTCCCCCGTGCCTGCCAGGAGCAATTTCTGAGCATGGAGCCAGGAGGAACCCCTGAGCGCTGCCGGGTGTGACCCAAAAGCCACAAAAAATATATATATCTGTAAGGTTGGTCCCATTCAGTGTCAGGGTTATAGACCAGGCAAAAAGAGGTATGAATGCAGGAGGTGTGTGGCTTCCTTTTTTTTTTTTTTAATTTTTTTGTTTGCTTTTGTTTATGGCTTTCTAAGGACACCCCTCACTCTGTTGGCAGCATGTTACAAAGCCCAGTGATGCCAAGGCCTTCTCCCACTCACCATTGGCCTCCCAAGCAGTGTACACAGTTGGCAATATGCCCTGTACATAGACGCACAGGGCATTCCCAAAATGTTTAAGGATGCAGATTGGGAGACATGTCTGCCTCCCCATGTTTTTAGATGACTCTTCGCTGCTGTTTTCCTAAATTTCCACACTTCCTTTCAGATCCTCTGATTCCTACCTCAAAGACTTCCTAATATCAGAGGACTCAAATTGACTTGCCAACCAAGTCAGACAACAGAGTGCACTGAGAGCTGGCGTGATCTGGGGTGACTATCCAGAGAGCATTTTAAGTTGATGTGTTTGGAGTCAAGGCTGGCCAGAACAGGACTTCCAGCCAAGTGCAGAGTTCATGCTCTGAGGGTAGTATGGTTAAGACCACAGGGCCAGAAGTCAGCCAGGGCTTTTGAGTTTGAGCTTCATAAAACTTTGTTTTTAAATCATAGTGCAGAGATGAGGAATCAGACGTATAAAGTGCTAAGTGCAGGGTCTGGCACATTGTAAGCGCTTAATTTAGGGTAGCTATTATTATTGTAGTGAATCAACAGAGAGTGCAGAGGATGAATTTTTAATAAAAGCAATTTTTGGCCCACAAATTTATCAGCGCATTCATGTGTGGAGCAATGGCGCCGCATGGTGGACTTGACAGCACTGCAGTGTGATAATAGTACCGCCAAAAGGAATCTTCCTCTGTGCACCAGCCAACACCTTCCCCCCTGGCATAGAAGCCTAAAATCACTGGTAGCAGCAAACCCTGCACAGACACTTTTCTCCATACATCCATGCCAACAGCAAGATCTGCTCTATACTAATAGAATAGGATGATCTTACTAATACATTAATAAAAGTCCCCTATTTCTGTATGTTTGTTTTGGGACCACATCCAGCAATGTTCAGGGCTTACTTCTGGCTCTGTACTCAGGGATCACTTCTGGAAGGCTTGGGGACTCTAGAGGATACTGGGAATCCAACCCGAGACAGCCGCATGCAAAGCAAGTGCCCTCACTGATGTTTTATGGCTCCGGCCCTGCCGTTGGTCTCTTTTACTACTTTTTTAATTGTTGGGGTGCTCAGGGACTACCCAGGATTTAGTTCATTTGAACTAAATGAACATAGCTGCACTGCAGTGGGGCAAGAATTCAGAGCTTTGGGGCAGAAGATGAAGCCACTGTGTGGAAAGGAGCAAAGAAGGAGCCAAGGGTCACACCAAGGGTGGCAGTGGAGAATCGGGGTTCCTGATCCTCTGGCAAATAGGACCCTGCCTTCTTCCCCAGTGCATTTGCTGAGTGACCCTGGGAGTGACTCCTGCCCTCTTTGAGCTCTGCAGGATAGGAAGGTGACCTCTGGATCACCCAGTTCACTGCAAACCCTCAGAAAAATTCAAGAGGGCTCTAGGCCTTCAGCACTGGATCAACAGCAGAGTTGACATGGTCCAGCTTCCCCAATCACAGCTGCCTCCTGAAACATGCTTCTCAAGAGGACCTGTTGCAAATGAAACCCAGGAGGAGGGTTCCACTGTTCTTTTGGTTTTACAGATGAGGAAACAGAGGTGACAAAAGTGACTGAACAGGGAATTCCCACCTCAAAGGGTCTTTCTCCTGCCCTTGGCCACTCAGGGAAAGTTCTGAAAGTTCTGCCCTAGCAGGTCTGTGGCCTTTGAGTCATTTCATCCTGAGGCTTATGAAAACAACATCAGTGAGTGGAACCAGCCTGGCTTGAGTTCCCAGTCTCTCCCCTGCTTTGCAGGGTCCGAGCAGAAACCTCAGACAGAGCCATGAAAGGATGCATGTTTATTATCGCAGTCTGCAAGTCTCTGAGCCCTTACCACAGATAACAGCTCCCACACTTACATAGGAGCTCCTGTGGCCAAAAGCTGATCCCAACACAGTGTTAGGCCTGAATATCTGAGCAAGGACCTCAGAGGTGAGGCTGGGTAATGACCCCCCCCCCAAGCCCCACCCCAGGAGTGTAGAGAAGCCCAAAGAGAAATCGAGTCCTGGTGGGAAGACAGTCATGCTGGGGTTGGTCTCTGCAGAAACATCGGTGTGAGTTCTGGGTGAAGGTGCAGGGACAGTTCTCAAGGCTGGGGGAGAGGGGGCAGGCTGCCAAGGGCCTTGCTGCACTGGGAGAGGCAGGCCCAGCTCCTCAAGACCCAAGGAAAGCAGGGGGCAGGAAGTATTGGAGGTCTGTCCCTGTGTCCCTTCAGGGGCAGGCCACAAGCCTCACACCTCTGGGCCCAAGAGCTATGGGATACAACATGCTTGTCAGTGAGCTTCATGCAAACACTTCCTCCTGCCAAGCAAGCCAAGAGGCCTCCTTGAGGGCACCACTGTCTGGGTGAGCACATGTCCCTCTCTCCCGGGGGGTGTCTGTCATTTATTTTTAGTCAATCCTGAGAGTCTACCCAAAAACTCTGCCAGTTCCCACAGATTTCCATGAGTTTCCAAAGACTTCCACGTGTTTCACAGACTTCCAGAGGCTCCCTCAGAATTCTGTGGGCTCCCTCAGACTTCAGTGGGTTTTCCACAGACTTTCATGGGTTCCCTCAGAATTCCATGGGCTCCCTCAGAATTCCATGAGCTTCCACAGATTTCCATGGGCTTCCACAGACTTCCATGGTTTTCCACAGATTTCCATGGGCTCCCTCAGAATTCCATGGGCTTTTATTGATTTTCATGGATTTCCACAGGCTTCCACAGGTTTATACAGACTTCCGTGGGTTTCCATAGGCTTTTATACTCACTCTAGAGCCTATGATGGGCTCAGCTGGGGAGCAGGATGACGAGTCTGGACAACAGCAGCTTCATCTTGCCAGCCCTGGGGTCACTTCAGGCTGAATCCAAAGCAGCCCCCTCCCCAGAACTGCCCCATTCTTCCTGCCCACCCTCATCACCAGCCTTGCTTGGGACAGGGGGCTTTGGAGAGCTGTGAGTGGTAAATACAGGAGCCAGGATGCCAGGGCAGGTGAATGAATCATACCCGTTTTCTCTACTGTCACCCCAACATCTGGAAGCAAAGCAGAGTGTGTGCTGGGTCAAGATTGTGAGGGAAATCTGGGCATCCTAACTGCCCCCCAGTATCCCTCGCTGAGCTGCTGGGTAGGCCTCACCCAGTGTCAAGCATAATAAAGCCAAAGGGCGGGGATGCCATTGTATATCTGGGCCTGGTGGTTTCTCCACGGTACATGGGCTGGTGTGGGGGTGCTGGGGAGAGAGGTGTAGAGAAAAGGGCAGATGGAGCACTCAAGGCCTAGAAGACACCCTTCAGGGTTTTCCTGCCTCTGGGTATGAGGTCCAGAGGATGCCCAGCAACTCCCATTCCTGGGCACTCCAGGGTGCCGCCTCAGGGTGCTGCGTGCCAGGGGCTCTGGCTCCAGGTCTGTGTCTAGTCCTCAGTCAGCTGCCAAGCACTGTGGCTGTGTCCTCAGCAGGAGTCAGAACCTGTGGGTAGAGAGGGAGCCCAAGCACAGTGAGCTTCTGGCCCCCTCCCAGGAGGTACCTTACAAGAAAATCAAAGATATCCTGAGCACCCCACTCCACATTCATATTCCTTATTGAACACATGTCATCATTTCTATCATGGGGACACGCCTACCCGCCCCGTCATCTGGGGGACCCTTTCCATCCTTCACATCATCCCCTTTCAGGGCCAGATCCCCAGTCACTAAGCTGGGAAGCCCCCTGCTGGTGCAAAACCTTCCTGGGTAAGACTGACACAGCCACAGACAGGGCAACCGCCCTTAGAAGCTCTTGGTTTCCTGGAACTGAGAGCACCCACACCCACACCTCCACAGCCCATAGAAGCCAGGATGAAGGCTGGACCACTGGGGTGTTTATGCAGGACCTAGGTTGTCTTATAGGAAGACAGCCCCACCAGGTGTGCATAGCATATCCCAAAGTGGGAGACACTGTGCCCTCACAGAAGCAGTCCCTAAAGGATCTAGAAGGATCTGCCACTGGTGGGCCACTTCTGTGTGTTCACAAAAGTTGGCAGACTTCCAGGTGGTGTTTAGTGGGAGATTATTTCTGAAAAGTGAGTGGCCAAATATATTTGGAGAGCTCTGGCCTACACCTAAGAGTCTGAGGGGCTGGAGTAAATAAAGGAAAATGGGTCTTCAGCACTGGTGTGAGAACAGGGCTAGTCCCCATTTCTCAGGTATAAGTGGGAGTGAGTCAGTCCCAACTGTACCTGAGTTCTGAGCCAAGTAAATGCTCAACTGATTGAATGCATGACAGATGCCTAGGACTCACTAAGTATATGTGTTTGTTCACATATACTTGTAAGAGCTTGTGTGAGAGTGTGCTCACTAAGAGAGCTGTGACTGTGTGTGTGTGTGTGTGTGTGTGTTCACTGAGAGCTGTTGGAGATATGTGATCAACGAGAAAGCGTGTTTGAAAAGGTGTGTGTACTGAGAGTGAGTTGTGTGAACATATCGTGAATGTATGCATGAAAAGTGTGACGATGTGGGTATAGATATATGTGTGATAGTGGATCTGAAAGTGTGTGAGAGAGTTTATAGGAGAGTGTGTTGTATATTTGACTGCGGCGAGGGTGTGTTTGAGTGTAAGGTGTGTGTGTGAGTACAGTGTGTGAAAGAGTTGTGTGAGAGTATAAGCAAATGAGAGAGAGTGTGTAAGAGACTATGAGAAAGGGTGTTGCAAGGGTGTGGGTGAGACGGTGTAAATGATTGTAGGCGAGAGCTGTGTGAGTGAGACGAAAGGTGAGAGTGGGAAAGTACAATGTGAATGTGTGTGGAAGTCTATGTTGAGATTATGACCGAGAGGATGTTGGAGTGTGAATGTGTGAGACAGTGTGAGTGAACGTGCATGAGTGTGTGAGTGTGACTGTAAGAGAACTTTGTGTGAGAGGAAATGTGTCAGTGTGTGCATGGGGTCTATGTGTGAGTGTGAGAGTTTATGAGTATGTGAGGGATATTATGTCTGAGTGTACATGAGTCTCTGCACACATCTTGTAGCGGTCCAGCTGTCCCAGCCCTGGCAGGGGAGCTCACCCTGCCTGCAAGTGCCCAGCACACCATCCCCACACCACTCCGACCAGTCCGGAGTGGAAAAGGGGGTTCTGTGGATTCCAGAGTCCTAGCCAGACCCCACAGGCAGGGAGGGCCTCACCTCCTCCACTACCAGATCGGCTTTGGAGTCGGCCGCATCCTTGCACACCTTCTTCCTAGCCCGGGCCTTGCTCAGCACCCTTGCCTCTGACTTGTGTATGAAATTATGTGTCTGAGTATGTGCGATAATGTGAGAGTGTGAAAGAGTCTAGTGTGTGAATGTGAGTGCGAGCGTGTGAGTAAGAGAGCGTGTAAGTGTATTTGTGAGAGAATGTATGCGTGAGGTGAGTGCGTGTGAGAGAGGATATGTGGGGGGTGCAGATTACAGAACGCACCTTCTATCCAACCCACACTCGTTGTAGGTCCTCCTCTGCTGAGGATGGACTTGGATTACACACAGGCCCTTCATCACACCCCCTCACCACCCAAAGCTCCTTGGGCGTGACGGCCCACCACTCCCAGAGGCACCTGGTAGGAAGGTCAGGTCAGGAGGTGGACGAAGAGGATGGCCAGGCCAATGTTGAGCAGGATCACCATGCAGATGAGGACTGTGTTAGGAACCTGGGAGCAGAGGAGAGGGTGCGTGAAGTCCCCCCCAACCCAAAATCCCAACAGGGCCTCTACCAATCCCGTGTATACCTCCTCCACCTTCAGTAAGTCCTCCCTGCACACGCCTTACAGCAGTTCCAGATGCCCCAGCCCTGGCAGGGGACAAGCGTCTCCAAGTGTCCAGCACGGCCTTCCCAACCCAGTCCTAGCCAGTCCAACCCAGTCCAACCCCGGAGTCCTAGCCAGTGCCCACTCGCAGGGCCTCACCTCCTCCACTTCCAGGTCGGCTTCGGAGTCGGCCGCGTCCTTGCGCACCTTCTTCCTGGCCCCGGCCTTGCTCAGCCCCCTGGCCTCGGTCTTGCGGGCCCTGGCCCTGGGCTCGGCTTTGTGCACGATGGGTTTGGGCTCCAGCTTGGCCGGGGGCTCGGGCGCGGGCGCGGGTGCGGGCGCGGGCGGCGGGGCGGCCGGGGATGCGGGCGCGGAGTCGGGCTGCGGCTCGTCGTCGTCGGGCGGCGGCGGAGCGGGTCCGGTGCGCACCGCGTAGCTGTGATAGCCCCGGTACAGCGCGACCTCGGGCTCCTGCGTGGCGGGCGGCGGCGGCTGCAGGGCCTCGATGGCCATGTGCTCCGTGGGCGGCCGTGCGGGGCTGCGGCGGCCCCCGGCCGCGTCGGCGGGGGACACGGGGCGGCTGCCCTCTGCGCCCCCGGACTGGCCGTTCCACACGCCGGGGCTCAGCAGCCCGTCCCGGGTCGCCCCGGGCCGCGGCCGCTTGGGCTGCGGGGGTGTCCCCGCCGGCGACGGGGAGAACCCCGCGGGTCGAGAGGGTTCCCGCTCATGCAGCTGCGGGCTCTCGCGCGGCCGCTCCGGACGCCCAGGGGCACCCAGGCCCCGCTCCGGGGGCTCCAGCAGACTCTCCGAGTTCTCCAAGATCTCCTGGAGCAGCCTGCGCTTCTGGTATTCGGGACCTGCCGGGGATAAGAGGTGGACCTGGATTTCAAAATAGTAATTTGCAATCACCTGTTTGCTAAGACCGGTTTGAAATGCTCTAACAAAAGCTCCCCAACCCGCCCCAGATGGACAGGAGCTCGAGCAAAATGGATAGGGAGCTTGCCTTGCACATACACAGATGACCTGGGTTCTATCCCCGGCATCTCATAGGGTCCCTGGAGCATCATCAAAAGTGATTCCTTGAGTGTGAGCATCCTTGGGTGTGCTCCCGCAAAAACAAGTACCTAGCTTGAGGCTGGAGTGATAGGTACAATGGTCAGGGCATTGCCTTGCATATGGCAGGCCCAGGTTCAATCTCTGCCATCCCATAAGGTCCCTGGATCCCTGAGCACTAGCAAGCGTGATGATATGCCTCCTCTCTATCCCCCACCTCCCATTCTTTTTGAAATGTCTAGTTTAACTAGCCTCCATTTCAAAGATCTGACAGGGTGAGGTCTTCCTGAGTAGGAGAATCAGCTATATCTAGAAAACTCCATTCGGCCCTCACAGTCCCTAAAGCTGGCCTGGACACTCCAACCTTGGCAAATTGGTCCAACAGGACATACAACATTTTGTGTAACTGCTACTCACATTCCTAGAATTGGCCCCTCTACTCCCTTCCCAGGATAAGCTTAAATTATTTTATGGGCTTTTTTTTTTTTTGTTTGTTTGTTTTTTGTTTTTTGTTTTCGGGTCACACCCGGCAGTACTCAGGGGTTACTCCTGGCTCATGCTCAGAAATTGCTCCTGGCAGGCACGGGGGACCATATGGGGCACCGGGATTCGAACCGATGACCTTTTGCATGAAAGGCAAATGCCTTATCTCCATGCTATCTCCCGGGCCCCATTTTATGGGCATTTTATGATCTCTACATGACTGGCTCAGAACATTCATAGTTGGTTCAAATTATGGTACGTATTTATCTTTTTTGTTTTTTGTTTTTGTTCTTTTGGCCACACCTGTTGATGCTCAGGGGTTACTCCTGGCTATGTGTTCAGAAATTGCTCCTGGCTTGGGGGACCAAATGGGACGCCGGGGGATGGAACCACGGTTCATCCTAGGCTAGGGCATGCAAGGCAGATGAATTATCACTTGCGCCACCACTCTGGCTCCCCATATTTATCTTTTTTATGTGATCTGACTTATTTTATATACAATTTACTTCCTTGCCCAAACTTGCCATCTCCTAGGACTAAGCTATAGAAAGCAGAAGTTTCCTGCCTAAAGCAGTCCAAACTCAAGCAATAAAAACTGTCCCTTTGGGGCCTGGGAGATAGCGTGGAGGTAAGGCGTTTGCCTTTCATGCAAAAGGTCATCGGTTCGAATCCCGGTGCCCCATATGGTCCCCCGTGCCTGCCAGGAGCAATTTCTGAGCATGAGCCAGGAGTAACCCCTGAGTACTGCCGGGTGTGACCCGAAAACAAAAAACAAAAAACAAACAAACAAAAAAAAAAAAAGCCCATAAAATAATTTAAGCTTATCCTGGGAAGGGAGTAGAGGGGCCAATTCTAGGAATGTGAGTAGCAGTTACACAAAATGTTGTATGTCCTGTTGGACCAATTTGCCAAGGTTGGAGTGTCCAGGCCAGCTTTAGGGACTGTGAGGGCCGAATGGAGTTTTCTAGATATAGCTGATTCTCCTACTCAGGAAGACCTCACCCTGTCAGATCTTTGAAATGGAGGCTAGTTAAACTAGACATTTCAAAAAGAATGGGAGGTGGGGGATAGAGAGGAGGCATATCATCACGCTTGCTAGTGCTCAGGGATCCAGGGACCTTATGGGATGGCAGAGATTGAACCTGGGCCTGCCATATGCAAGGCAATGCCCTGACCATTGTACCTATCACTCCAGCCTCAAGCTAGGTACTTGTTTTTGCGGGAGCACACCCAAGGATGCTCACACTCAAGGAATCACTTTTGATGATGCTCCAGGGACCCTATGAGATGCCGGGGATAGAACCCAGGTCATCTGTGTATGTGCAAGGCAAGCTCCCTATCCATTTTGCTCGAGCTCCTGTCCATCTGGGGCGGGTTGGGGAGCTTTTGTTAGAGCATTTCAAACCGGTCTTAGCAAACAGGTGATTGCAAATTACTATTTTGAAATCCAGGTCCACCTCTTATCCCCGGCAGGTCCCGAATACCAGAAGCGCAGGCTGCTCCAGGAGATCTTGGAGAACTCGGAGAGTCTGCTGGAGCCCCCGGAGCGGGGCCTGGGTGCCCCTGGGCGTCCGGAGCGGCCGCGCGAGAGCCCGCAGCTGCATGAGCGGGAACCCTCTCGACCCGCGGGGTTCTCCCCGTCGCCGGCGGGGACACCCCCGCAGCCCAAGCGGCCGCGGCCCGGGGCGACCCGGGACGGGCTGCTGAGCCCCGGCGTGTGGAACGGCCAGTCCGGGGGCGCCGAGGGCAGCCGCCCCGTGTCCCCCGCCGACGCGGCCGGGGGCCGCCGCAGCCCCGCACGGCCGCCCACGGAGCACATGGCCATCGAGGCCCTGCAGCCGCCGCCGCCCGCCACGCAGGAGCCCGAGGTCGCGCTGTACCGGGGCTATCACAGCTACGCGGTGCGCACCGGACCCGCTCCGCCGCCGCCCGACGACGACGAGCCGCAGCCCGACTCCGCGCCCGCATCCCCGGCCGCCCCGCCGCCCGCGCCCGCACCCGCGCCCGCGCCCGAGCCCCCGGCCAAGCTGGAGCCCAAACCCATCGTGCACAAAGCCGAGCCCAGGGCCAGGGCCCGCAAGACCGAGGCCAGGGGGCTGAGCAAGGCCGGGGCCAGGAAGAAGGTGCGCAAGGACGCGGCCGACTCCGAAGCCGACCTGGAAGTGGAGGAGGTGAGGCCCTGCGAGTGGGCACTGGCTAGGACTCCGGGGTTGGACTGGGTTGGACTGGCTAGGACTGGGTTGGGAAGGGCGTGCTGGACACTTGGAGACGCTTGTCCCCTGCCAGGGCTGGGGCATCTGGAACTGCTGTAAGGCGTGTGCAGGGAGGACTTACTGAAGGTGGAGGAGGTATACACGGGATTGGTAGAGGCCCTGTTGGGATTTTGGGTTGGGGGGGACTTCACGCACCCTCTCCTCTGCTCCCAGGTTCCTAACACAGTCCTCATCTGCATGGTGATCCTGCTCAACATTGGCCTGGCCATCCTCTTCGTCCACCTCCTGACCTGACCTTCCTACCAGGTGCCTCTGGGAGTGGTGGGCCGTCACGCCCAAGGAGCTTTGGGTGGTGAGGGGGTGTGATGAAGGGCCTGTGTGTAATCCAAGTCCATCCTCAGCAGAGGAGGACCTACAACGAGTGTGGGTTGGATAGAAGGTGCGTTCTGTAATCTGCACCCCCCACATATCCTCTCTCACACGCACTCACCTCACGCATACATTCTCTCACAAATACACTTACACGCTCTCTTACTCACACGCTCGCACTCACATTCACACACTAGACTCTTTCACACTCTCACATTATCGCACATACTCAGACACATAATTTCATACACAAGTCAGAGGCAAGGGTGCTGAGCAAGGCCCGGGCTAGGAAGAAGGTGTGCAAGGATGCGGCCGACTCCAAAGCCGATCTGGTAGTGGAGGAGGTGAGGCCCTCCCTGCCTGTGGGGTCTGGCTAGGACTCTGGAATCCACAGAACCCCCTTTTCCACTCCGGACTGGTCGGAGTGGTGTGGGGATGGTGTGCTGGGCACTTGCAGGCAGGGTGAGCTCCCCTGCCAGGGCTGGGACAGCTGGACCGCTACAAGATGTGTGCAGAGACTCATGTACACTCAGACATAATATCCCTCACATACTCATAAACTCTCACACTCACACATAGACCCCATGCACACACTGACACATTTCCTCTCACACAAAGTTCTCTTACAGTCACACTCACACACTCATGCACGTTCACTCACACTGTCTCACACATTCACACTCCAACATCCTCTCGGTCATAATCTCAACATAGACTTCCACACACATTCACATTGTACTTTCCCACTCTCACCTTTCGTCTCACTCACACAGCTCTCGCCTACAATCATTTACACCGTCTCACCCACACCCTTGCAACACCCTTTCTCATAGTCTCTTACACACTCTCTCTCATTTGCTTATACTCTCACACAACTCTTTCACACACTGTACTCACACACACACACCTTACACTCAAACACACCCTCGCCGCAGTCAAATATACAACACACTCTCCTATAAACTCTCTCACACACTTTCAGATCCACTATCACACATATATCTATACCCACATCGTCACACTTTTCATGCATACATTCACGATATGTTCACACAACTCACTCTCAGTACACACACCTTTTCAAACACGCTTTCTCGTTGATCACATATCTCCAACAGCTCTCAGTGAACACACACACACACACACACACACACACAGTCACAGCTCTCTTAGTGAGCACACTCTCACACAAGCTCTTACAAGTATATGTGAACAAACACATATACTTAGTGAGTCCTAGGCATCTGTCATGCATTCAATCAGTTGAGCATTTACTTGGCTCAGAACTCAGGTACAGTTGGGACTGACTCACTCCCACTTATACCTGAGAAATGGGGACTAGCCCTGTTCTCACACCAGTGCTGAAGACCCATTTTCCTTTATTTACTCCAGCCCCTCAGACTCTTAGGTGTAGGCCAGAGCTCTCCAAATATATTTGGCCACTCACTTTTCAGAAATAATCTCCCACTAAACACCACCTGGAAGTCTGCCAACTTTTGTGAACACACAGAAGTGGCCCACCAGTGGCAGATCCTTCTAGATCCTTTAGGGACTGCTTCTGTGAGGGCACAGTGTCTCCCACTTTGGGATATGCTATGCACACCTGGTGGGGCTGTCTTCCTATAAGACAACCTAGGTCCTGCATAAACACCCCAGTGGCCCAGCCTTCATCCTGGCTTCTATGGGCTGTGGAGGTGTGGGTGTGGGTGCTCTCAGTTCCAGGAAACCAAGAGCTTCTAAGGGCGGTTGCCCTGTCTGTGGCTGTGTCAGTCTTACCCAGGAAGGTTTTGCACCAGCAGGGGGCTTCCCAGCTTAGTGACTGGGGATCTGGCCCTGAAAGGGGATGATGTGAAGGATGGAAAGGGTCCCCCAGATGACGGGGCGGGTAGGCGTGTCCCCATGATAGAAATGATGACATGTGTTCAATAAGGAATATGAATGTGGAGTGGGGTGCTCAGGATATCTTTGATTTTCTTGTAAGGTACCTCCTGGGAGGGGGCCAGAAGCTCACTGTGCTTGGGCTCCCTCTCTACCCACAGGTTCTGACTCCTGCTGAGGACACAGCCACAGTGCTTGGCAGCTGACTGAGGACTAGACACAGACCTGGAGCCAGAGCCCCTGGCACGCAGCACCCTGAGGCGGCACCCTGGAGTGCCCAGGAATGGGAGTTGCTGGGCATCCTCTGGACCTCATACCCAGAGGCAGGAAAACCCTGAAGGGTGTCTTCTAGGCCTTGAGTGCTCCATCTGCCCTTTTCTCTACACCTCTCTCCCCAGCACCCCCACACCAGCCCATGTACCGTGGAGAAACCACCAGGCCCAGATATACAATGGCATCCCCGCCCTTTGGCTTTATTATGCTTGACACTGGGTGAGGCCTACCCAGCAGCTCAGCGAGGGATACTGGGGGGCAGTTAGGATGCCCAGATTTCCCTCACAATCTTGACCCAGCACACACTCTGCTTTGCTTCCAGATGTTGGGGTGACAGTAGAGAAAACGGGTATGATTCATTCACCTGCCCTGGCATCCTGGCTCCTGTATTTACCACTCACAGCTCTCCAAAGCCCCCTGTCCCAAGCAAGGCTGGTGATGAGGGTGGGCAGGAAGAATGGGGCAGTTCTGGGGAGGGGGCTGCTTTGGATTCAGCCTGAAGTGACCCCAGGGCTGGCAAGATGAAGCTGCTGTTGTCCAGACTCGTCATCCTGCTCCCCAGCTGAGCCCATCATAGGCTCTAGAGTGAGTATAAAAGCCTATGGAAACCCACGGAAGTCTGTATAAACCTGTGGAAGCCTGTGGAAATCCATGAAAATCAATAAAAGCCCATGGAATTCTGAGGGAGCCCATGGAAATCTGTGGAAAACCATGGAAGTCTGTGGAAGCCCATGGAAATCTGTGGAAGCTCATGGAATTCTGAGGGAGCCCATGGAATTCTGAGGGAACCCATGAAAGTCTGTGGAAAACCCACTGAAGTCTGAGGGAGCCCACAGAATTCTGAGGGAGCCTCTGGAAGTCTGTGAAACACGTGGAAGTCTTTGGAAACTCATGGAAATCTGTGGGAACTGGCAGAGTTTTTGGGTAGACTCTCAGGATTGACTAAAAATAAATGACAGACACCCCCCGGGAGAGAGGGACATGTGCTCACCCAGACAGTGGTGCCCTCAAGGAGGCCTCTTGGCTTGCTTGGCAGGAGGAAGTGTTTGCATGAAGCTCACTGACAAGCATGTTGTATCCCATAGCTCTTGGGCCCAGAGGTGTGAGGCTTGTGGCCTGCCCCTGAAGGGACACAGGGACAGACCTCCAATACTTCCTGCCCCCTGCTTTCCTTGGGTCTTGAGGAGCTGGGCCTGCCTCTCCCAGTGCAGCAAGGCCCTTGGCAGCCTGCCCCCTCTCCCCCAGCCTTGAGAACTGTCCCTGCACCTTCACCCAGAACTCACACCGATGTTTCTGCAGAGACCAACCCCAGCATGACTGTCTTCCCACCAGGACTCGATTTCTCTTTGGGCTTCTCTACACTCCTGGGGTGGGGCTTGGGGGGGGGGTCATTACCCAGCCTCACCTCTGAGGTCCTTGCTCAGATATTCAGGCCTAACACTGTGTTGGGATCAGCTTTTGGCCACAGGAGCTCCTATGTAAGTGTGGGAGCTGTTATCTGTGGTAAGGGCTCAGAGACTTGCAGACTGCGATAATAAACATGCATCCTTTCATGGCTCTGTCTGAGGTTTCTGCTCGGACCCTGCAAAGCAGGGGAGAGACTGGGAACTCAAGCCAGGCTGGTTCCACTCACTGATGTTGTTTTCATAAGCCTCAGGATGAAATGACTCAAAGGCCACAGACCTGCTAGGGCAGAACTTTCAGAACTTTCCCTGAGTGGCCAAGGGCAGGAGAAAGACCCTTTGAGGTGGGAATTCCCTGTTCAGTCACTTTTGTCACCTCTGTTTCCTCATCTGTAAAACCAAAAGAACAGTGGAACCCTCCTCCTGGGTTTCATTTGCAACAGGTCCTCTTGAGAAGCATGTTTCAGGAGGCAGCTGTGATTGGGGAAGCTGGACCATGTCAACTCTGCTGTTGATCCAGTGCTGAAGGCCTAGAGCCCTCTTGAATTTTTCTGAGGGTTTGCAGTGAACTGGGTGATCCAGAGGTCACCTTCCTATCCTGCAGAGCTCAAAGAGGGCAGGAGTCACTCCCAGGGTCACTCAGCAAATGCACTGGGGAAGAAGGCAGGGTCCTATTTGCCAGAGGATCAGGAACCCCGATTCTCCACTGCCACCCTTGGTGTGACCCTTGGCTCCTTCTTTGCTCCTTTCCACACAGTGGCTTCATCTTCTGCCCCAAAGCTCTGAATTCTTGCCCCACTGCAGTGCAGCTATGTTCATTTAGTTCAAATGAACTAAATCCTGGGTAGTCCCTGAGCACCCCAACAATTAAAAAAGTAGTAAAAGAGACCAACGGCAGGGCCGGAGCCATAAAACATCAGTGAGGGCACTTGCTTTGCATGCGGCTGTCTCGGGTTGGATTCCCAGTATCCTCTAGAGTCCCCAAGCCTTCCAGAAGTGATCCCTGAGTACAGAGCCAGAAGTAAGCCCTGAACATTGCTGGATGTGGTCCCAAAACAAACATACAGAAATAGGGGACTTTTATTAATGTATTAGTAAGATCATCCTATTCTATTAGTATAGAGCAGATCTTGCTGTTGGCATGGATGTATGGAGAAAAGTGTCTGTGCAGGGTTTGCTGCTACCAGTGATTTTAGGCTTCTATGCCAGGGGGGAAGGTGTTGGCTGGTGCACAGAGGAAGATTCCTTTTGGCGGTACTATTATCACACTGCAGTGCTGTCAAGTCCACCATGCGGCGCCATTGCTCCACACATGAATGCGCTGATAAATTTGTGGGCCAAAAATTGCTTTTATTAAAAATTCATCCTCTGCACTCTCTGTTGATTCACTACAATAATAATAGCTACCCTAAATTAAGCGCTTACAATGTGCCAGACCCTGCACTTAGCACTTTATACGTCTGATTCCTCATCTCTGCACTATGATTTAAAAACAAAGTTTTATGAAGCTCAAACTCAAAAGCCCTGGCTGACTTCTGGCCCTGTGGTCTTAACCATACTACCCTCAGAGCATGAACTCTGCACTTGGCTGGAAGTCCTGTTCTGGCCAGCCTTGACTCCAAACACATCAACTTAAAATGCTCTCTGGATAGTCACCCCAGATCACGCCAGCTCTCAGTGCACTCTGTTGTCTGACTTGGTTGGCAAGTCAATTTGAGTCCTCTGATATTAGGAAGTCTTTGAGGTAGGAATCAGAGGATCTGAAAGGAAGTGTGGAAATTTAGGAAAACAGCAGCGAAGAGTCATCTAAAAACATGGGGAGGCAGACATGTCTCCCAATCTGCATCCTTAAACATTTTGGGAATGCCCTGTGCGTCTATGTACAGGGCATATTGCCAACTGTGTACACTGCTTGGGAGGCCAATGGTGAGTGGGAGAAGGCCTTGGCATCACTGGGCTTTGTAACATGCTGCCAACAGAGTGAGGGGTGTCCTTAGAAAGCCATAAACAAAAGCAAACAAAAAAATTAAAAAAAAAAAAAAGGAAGCCACACACCTCCTGCATTCATACCTCTTTTTGCCTGGTCTATAACCCTGACACTGAATGGGACCAACCTTACAGATATATATATTTTTTTGTGGCTTTTGGGTCACACCCGGCAGCGCTCAGGGGTTCCTCCTGGCTCCATGCTCAGAAATTGCTCCTGGCAGGCACGGGGGACCATATGGGGCACCGGGATTCGAACCGTTGACCTTTTGCATGAAAGGCAAACGCCTTACATCCATGCTATCTCCCGGGCCCCCAGATATTTTTTTTTAATCTAATGGAACACCATATCTGCTCGGCACTGAGGATGAAGAAATGAATTTATAGTTGGGCTAATCATCACCTTCCTCCCTTACAGGGTTATTTCTGTGATGAATCAGGATCCACTTTGCAAGCCAAGACCCATAGCTGGTGGTTTCAGGCCTCAGCTTTTTGGACGTCTCGCTTTTTCAGTCTATGTGTAAGAAACTCAGGCAGAAGACAAATTTGGGGGCACGAAGAGCACTCAAAAGGCTGATGCGCTTGCTAGATTGTGTGTGTGGCATGTGAAGTCTGTATGGGGCCTGCCCCTGTGCTGTGCATGTGTGGACACATGTACGTATCTGTGGGCTGGTTGATGTGTGGGGAGAGGTGTTGGTGTGGAATACATGTGCATGGACACATGCATGTGAGCAGGTGAAATATGGGTGCATGTGTGTATGTGTGTATGTGAAGTGTGTGGTGTGAGCACATGATGTTTGTGAACATGTGTAAAGTGTATCCTGGGCATGCGTGGAGTATGTGGGCATATTGTGGAGTGAGTATGTGCCCATTAACACCTATGTGTAGAGTATGTGTTCATGGGCACAAGCTGGGATTGCTCTGATGCCAGTGTTCCCACAGAGGGAGAACATTGTATTTCAGCTTGTGGATTCAGGATGACCAAAAGATCCCTCCTGGCTATGTTGCATTATATCTGTCTTGTGTGGGGACTCTTAGACGGTCTAGTCCTAGGGGGTGTCTACTGAGAAATCTTGGGATGAAATCTGCCTTCCATGGGGGTGAGGGAGGGTTGGCTTTTGCTGGACTATTTGGGGGGTGGTGGTGTGCAGCGGAAGGGCTCAGGCAGGAACTGTAAGTGACTTGGTTTCTTAGTCTAGGGGGAGTGGGGTGCTGCTGCCAGGAGGAGTGAAGTTCTCCCTTGTCTGGGCACTGTTCTTCATTGGGCAAGGACACAGGGTCTCAGAGTAGGTATGGCAGGCCCAGCCTGCAGTCTGGCCTTGGCAGAAGGGAGTGTGGGATTACAGAGGTCCCTGTCTATGCTCAGACAGAAAGCCCCAGGAGGCTGGAGAAACCTGTGGCAGAGCCTTCAGTGCTTTCCACAGTTGTGACTCTGCTGGTTCAGGGGAGCATCCATCAACATTGTGCACCAGCATAGTAGGGTGACAGGGATCAGGCAGCCAGAACTGCTTTGGAAACTCTTGAATGTCTGTGAGGCATGGCTTGGGTTGGTTTGTGGACTGATAGCCAGGAAGGTGCAGGAAGGGTCAGTGCAGGTGAAAGGACTTGATATTGTTGCTGGGGCACCCTGGAGAGTTCAGCCTCATATCTCCACTTCTTGAGAAACACAGAGTCCATGAAGGGAACTTTGGCCCCAAGGGGCTTACTAAGTGGGTGCTCTTTCTATTTTTGGCTATGCCAGTTGTGCTCAGGGATTACTCCTGGTAGGTTGGGGGACCATATAGGGTCCCAGGGATCAAACCTAGGTAGACCACATGCTAAGTACATGCCCTACACAGAAGCATCAGGACTGAACTGAACATGTTGGAAAAGCCCCTTCTCGCATATATTGGGTGGGTGGCTCCTATTTTTAAAAAATGAGAAGGGGAGGGAGGCAGGGTGGGAAGGAGCTGAGCTGGTTGGCAGGAGCTCTGCTGTGGTCTAGGTCAAGATTAGTAAGCAACAGCTCCAGGAAAGGGAAATTAAGGCCTGTGGATATTAAGAAGACCGTTGTGGAATTAATTAGGTCAGTTCTGTGGCTGACTGCCTGTCTCTGGTTCAAGCGAAGGTGCCTGTGAGGGTTAAGCACCCCATCAAAGGAATGTGCAGGGCACCAACGCATTCATCTACAGGACACTGTCTTCCAACCCTGGAATCAGACCTTGGTGCCTTCTTGGCTGCCCCAATGATCTTTCAGCAGTCTGAGCACTTCCACTCTGCATGGCTGTGTCGGAGCATGGCTGTCAGTGGAGAGGCCAGCCTTGTCCTGTGGAAAATTTCACAGAATTCCTGAGTTCTGGGCATGTTAATGAGGGGTCAGGGGCAGGAGGGAACCCCCACCTGGAAAGCAAGACCCAGGGAACCTCCCCCATTCTTATTTGGGGCTTTCCACAGGACACCAAAGATACTGATTTCTCCAGCGTAGATGCCAGAGTCAAAGAGGAACTGGGCCAAATCCTCAGTGAGGGAAATAGGAGCCACATGAATATGCATGAGGCTCCTTGCAGCTCTGCTTCCTGCCTTAGTGCAGTCTTAGTTCCTCCGTTTTTCCTCCCTTTTCCTTTTTCATACCTTGGAGTCCAAAAGACCTTCCCTTGAGAAATGTGCTCTCATTGATATTGCACAACCCCCAGGCTATCTGTCCTCTGGGGAAAGATGTGATTAGAGAGTAAAGGGCCCTCAGAGCAACTGCAAATATAGGGGCACCCCTGTGTAGATTACTCCAGGCTTGGAACTTCGACACCTGCTCCCACCTCAAGGAGCTGTCTCGGACCCCTATTTGCAGCTTCCCTCTCTTCTGCACCTCCACGTGGAACATATTGAAAGAGTGGCAAGGACTTGAGAAACAGATGAAACGACTGTGTACAGGATTTACCACTGGGGGCAGGATCCAACCTCTGTACTGCATGGTCCCCTGAGCACCACCAGGAGTAAATCTTAAGCACCAAGCTGGGAGGAGGCCCTGAGCATCACTGGATTGGTCATCTCCCACCCAATCCCCACAAAATACAAGACACATAGGTCATATATTATTGTTTGTTTTCAGGGTTGAGGGCTACCCTTGGTAGTGCTCAGAACTACTTTTGGTGACACTCGAGGGACCGTACGTAGTGCTAAGACTAAACAAGTCTGTTCCACATGCAGGCGAGCTCCCTGTAGAGATACTCTCTGTGTCTGTCTCTGTCCTATAACTGTTACTTTTTTCAAGTATAGGTTTCCATCTCTACAAACAACTTTGCAAATCATGGTGCCTTAATGAAATTTTTAATGAGCTATTAAAAATGTAATAAGAAAAACCTAAATTAAATATTCATTCAAGTTAGGTTAAATTAAATATACATACCTGTTTCCCTGCTGTCTTGAAGTAGAGCCTCTTGTGAAAGCTTTCCAACATCAACAGCCTCAAGAGAAGTAGCAAGTTACTGAGAACCCCCAAATCTTCCCAAGTCACATACCAAACCACACCGAACACACCTCAGTCCTAGATGAAACCACTGGAAGCTTGGGATACTGCAAAAACATAGCCCTGATGGAACTGCCCCAGGGGCAGGAGCTGGAAGGCTTCTTTCTAGTCAGGATGAGGTGCCCACTCTCCCTAGCTGGTGGGAGGTGCCCTCTTTCCACAGTTAGGGTGAGACACACATTCTTTACAGTGAGTGAAGTGCCCACTTTGCATAACTGAGGTGAGATTCCCACTCTCCACAGCTGGAGTGGGGTCTACTGTCCACAATAGGGGTAGCCATGATTCTAGAAGACCTACAGCATAACCACCTCTGATGACGGTTTTCACTTTTGCTAGGAAAGTGAAAATTCTTCCCTTCTCTAGGTCAGCCCAACAGGCAGAACAGGGGGGCTGTTTCAGGAAAGTGGAGGAGGGCTCAGTGCCACCTTCAGAAAAGCAGGAAGTACCTGCATCACCACCTGCCATCATCAGGCATCTCTTCTCTGAGAGACTTCTCCAGTGGCCCTTATCCAGACTGAGAGCCACCAGGGGCCCTAGGGGGTGAGATAGTTAGGAGAAGTCCGAACCACCACAGGCCAAAGACCCCTCGCACCATCTGATTTCAGTAGCTTTTTACTGCAAAGCCACCTCGGAATGACTCGGCACAAGGAGGGACAGACTCTCTGTCAACTTTTCAGGAGTTTTATTATAAAGAAATTGGAGAGAAGCACTGGGCACTGAGACAGATGTTTGCCAGGGCCAGGAAACAGCTGCAAACAACAGGAAGAACCCCCCACCCCATCCCAGTCCCCCCTACACAAACAGCCAGCCGAATTCAAGGCAGCCCGTCCCCGATCCCCTTGGTTCCTTCTCTACAGACCAAAGTTCTCGTTGGCCATTTGAAAGACACAGACATGGGACTGGGGAAGCCAGGGGCCTGTCTTCCATCAGATTATCAGATCACACTTTGAAAAAAAAAAAAAAACAAACGAAACAGGCGCTAAGGGTCATAGAAAATGCCTTTCACTGTTAAGGAAACTACTTTCTTCCCCCCACAAAATAATTTTCAGCACGGGTCTAAAACACTTAGTCAACTACGCACACACAGCCAGTGGGTGGGTGGTCTCACCATCTCTGTTCACACTGAACCGGGTGTGTCTGTGCCTGGCTCTGAGGGCCCCTGACTGTGGGCTGGAAGGGGGGGGCATGTTCAGTGGGTTAAGTAGCCCCTCCTGGCCCCCAAGAGCTGGGGCTGAGGCCAGGCATCCAGACTTAGGGGACAGTGTGCAGGATGAGATGCAGGGTGACATGGAAACCTGGAGCAAGCGGTGGGGCAGATATTTTCTGCAGGTTCTCTGGGCTGGCAGTGGGCAGCCTCTGCAGAGTCCAGGGTTGCTGGAGATTCCATCCCGGGCACTGGTTGTCCCACACTCTCGTCTCAGGCACCCTTCTGCCTCCTGCCAGGGTCTGTTCCTCCGGTGAGTTTCGGCTCTGAGCAGTGCCCTTCCCACAAGCCTCAGGGCCGAGAGGCAGCCAGCTTAGGTGAGGTAGAGCGATTTATCCCTGGGGAGCAGGCTGCGGAGAGAGGAGGTGCTATCAGAGTGTGGTAACAGGTCTGGGAGGGTGGGGGGACACAAGGCCCTATCTACTTAGCCCTTCAATCTTTACCTATGCTAGACTGAACCCTGCGGATGAAGGATGGATACCTTCACCTTGTCCAACAGGCAGAACCAAAAGGTCCTCCAGCAGCCCATAGCCCAAAGCCTTCTGCACTACTGCCTTTCTGGGCATCCCATGCCAGTTTAGCTTCTCATCACTGTCTCAATACATGGCAGACAGAGTGGGCTCTCTTTACACTGTAGATCAGTTTTAGGGGTTGGGAGTGGAGTTCGTAGTGACAATGAATGGTGCTCAGAGGCTACTTGTGGCTCTATGCTTAGGAATGAGCTACGTCAATGCTCAGATGACCTTATGAGTGGCAGAGGTTTGGCAGCTGACAGTCAAACCCATCTGGGACCCTGTGTGCTCCAATGCCCCCAGGGTCCTTGAAGCTCTCCACAGGGCTGTTGAGGACCCTGAGTCTCTCTCCCTGCTTTGCCCTCCCTTCTCCTCTCTTTCCCATCTCTGATCTTGTCCCTGTGCACAGGGATGGGGGATGTAGCCTTATGCTGGCTTAGACACCTACCTGCAGGTGCTGACGCCACACTCCCCACTGGGGTAGCTGCTGTCCCAGTCTCCACTGCTTGTGGGGTTGGATGGGCCAGGAGAGCGGGCCCCCGAGCTGCTGGGGAACTCCGAGATGTGAGGAAAGTCCTGGCAGGCAGGGAGGAGGCAGCAGTTGAAGGTAAGGGGAGGGAAGGGCGTTGTGCCCTGGCATAGCTTCGCTCTAGACACAGTCCCATCTCTACCAATCTGTGGGGTACACCTTCCTGCCGCCTGGTCCTTCTGCCAAGGAACTTCAACCCTGTCTTGGCTGATTTGGTCATGAGAACTGTAAATGGGCTCATTGGCCTGAACGAGGTTCTGAATCCAGAATACCCATCACCTCAAGGTCTCTATGGGCAATGATGGGGCTGACTGAGTCCGAACCTCGGGCTGACCTTGCAGACAGGCAGTGGCTTCAGCCCCATGAATGAGAGGATCGGAAGGGATAGAAAATGTGGCTGAGCTGGACCACTCCCCAAACCCCAAAGAGGGTGCAAGTTCCTGACATCCTTAGACTGGGCTCAGAGAGAAAGGGCCCTGGCAGAGACACAGCTCTAGGTGTGAGGGCCCATCCCTGAGAGAGACGCCTCCAAGCCACCACCCCACTCCAGAGGGGCCCCTGAGGGCCTGCTCACCTGAGGCCCTGAAGGTGAAGGGCTCATTGCCAGCTGCACCTGGAGTGCCATGGGAGCAGGTAGGACTGGGGGCTGGGGGGCAGGGGACATGCTAACAGGCGGGCTAAGGAGGGCGCCCTGTGCATGGGGTGGCAGGGGTAGCTGCTGGTGCAGCGGGGGGCTGAGAGGGAAGGAGGGCGGCGGCGGGGAGGCACTGAGGCCCTGCAGCAGTGACTTGGAGCCCAGAGTCCGGGCGAGACTGGCTGGAGAGGCCCCACTGCGGAAGGCCTGCAGGTCAGATGGCGTCAGGAAGGAGGCCAGGCCTGGCATGGCATACACAGGCTGCTTTGGGGGAAGCATCTTGGCGGGCGGGTTGGCCTGGGCATTCATGGTCTCCCCTTGTTCTGGAGAACTCTGGAAGGAGACACACACACACACACACACACACACACACACACACACACACACACACATACACACACGCACAGAGTCATTCTCAGAGAGGCAGAAATGAAGACATGAACCCTGGAGGGTCTGTGACATCTGTGACACCCATTTGTTTGGTTCTTGGCTGGCTTTCTGGCCCCTATATGTACAAGTTAGGACCTTGTCCACTTGGTCTGAACACCACATCAGTCCTGGCTATATTGCCCACAAACCAGCAGGCTACCATCCTGGACTGAAGTGATAGTGCAGCAGGTAGGTTTGTCTTACAAACGATTCCCAGCATCTCATATAACCCCCAATCCCTATCATTTGTGCTCTTTGAGCACTACTGAGTGTGTCCCCCAAACCCAAACCCAAACCCAGTAGGTCACTGTCCTGCTTATACTTCTCCATGCTCTGAACTGTTACCTGCGCTGGTCCCTCTCCCTGGACACCCTTTTAGCTGGATCCTTTATGATATGAATCAGATGCCAGGTTCCCTATAATAGCTCCCAGTATTCACCCTTGCTTCTATTTAGGCCACACAGTAGGCCCAACTGAGCTGACTCTAGGGATGGTGTGGACAGAGAGAAAAGCAGGGAGTAGAAGCCAAGACTGCGATGGCAAAACTGACTTCCAACCCCAGTGCAAGTTCAGGCAAGTTATTAGTGACTCTGAGTATTGGGCACTTCTAAAAAACACAACGAAATGAAAAGTGGGAAGGACCAAGCCTGCATCAGCATTTTGGGTCCCCTGGGAGGTTTTGTGCAAGGCACACTTGGCCAGCCATTCCCACACCTTTGGGCTCTCCCAGTCCCACAGGCCTACATTCCTGCCCCAGCTCTCAAGGGGCTCCCCTTTTCTCAAACCTTTTCTGGAGATTACCTTGGAGACCAGACTGGCTCTGTAGGCAGCCAACGCCTTCAGGTACTCCTTCTTGGCCGCTTCTGTCTTCCTCTTGTAGGCCTGAAAGATCCAAGACATGGCAACACTGAGAATGTTCCAGAGGAGACGCAGAGCAGAGGCCTGTGAGGGAAAGGAACTAGACAAGGCTGTGAGGGCCCAGTGGAGCAGAGTCGGGGTCAGTGTTCACCACACAGCAGATCCTTCTCCCAGCTATAGTTAGTCTTGGGACTGCAGTTCCCCTCTGTAGTCTTCCCGGTCACAATTCAGTTCAGGGGCCAGAGAGATGCCACAAGGGTAAGTGAGACATTTGTCTAGTTTGCAGTTGCTTCACTAGTGACCCTTGTTGGTCCCCAGCACCAATTATAGTCTTCCAAGCACTGCTAGGAGTGACTCCTGAGAAGAGAGTCAGAAGTAAGTCTCGAGCACTACCACGTGTGGCCCCAAAACAACCATAACCCAGCATAGATATCAGACCCTACAGAGCACCCCTACTTGGGTCAAACAGAACAAATTTCTTGATGCTCAGCTGCCTTTGCAACCTGACTTATTTGTAGTGCACTAATCTTATTTAACTTGGTAGCATCATCACTTGGGTTTTTATTTTATTTTATTATTCTTGGAGCACATCCGATGGTGCTCAGGGCTTGCTCCTGACTGCTCAGGTATCACTCTTGGCAGGACTCAAGAATGCCAGGGATTGAACCTGCATCTGCTGCATGCACTGCTGAACTTTCTCTTTGTTCCTGACTGGATTTTTAGAGTCGAGTTCCTCTGTTAGTGCAGAAATGTTTCCAGTGTGGGTTCCTTTTAATAAAGATCTCCTTCCCATTGTGACTTTGGGACTGGATCTTGTGATATGCTTTATACAACAGAACATAATAGAATGAAAAGAACTTTCTAGAATATAAGTGGTGCAAGCAGAGACTCGAAATGTATTTATTTATTTATTGCGCCTCACCCTCTTGAGACACTGAGAATGCTGACTTGCCATTGGACAAACCTAAATCAGTCTTCTGGGTGACGATATGCACGAATAGTGTGCCCCCATGGCTCCTGTTGATGGATTCCAGAACATATAGGTCCCCCTACAAATCCTACTCCCAGAATCAGAGTTGCCTTATTTACTGGAGCTGCCCAAGGCTACCATGGTCACTCACTGACTGTGTATACATGAGTGAGTCCAGCCAACAGTAGTAGAAGAACAACCCTGATGATCCTAGCACTACATGTGGATCAGAAGCTCAAACTATGGTGGTTATCTGAAGCTGGCCATTAATTTTGCAATGTCTGAAACAAATTCAAATAACAGGGCAAACAACATATATCTTTAAGTGCCAAGATGACACTGAGTCTAAACACCTGCAAAGACTTCTTCTGATATTGGTTTTTTGGGTCACATCCTGTGATGCTCAGAGCTTATGCCTAACAGACCCAGGGAGTATATGGGATGCTAGGTACGGAACCTGAATGGGCCATGTGCAAGTGCCCTGCTTGCTACATTATAATTCCGAACCCCAAAGATTTTGTTTTCCTTTTTGCTAAGTCCTGGATTGTCTGCTGATCTTTTAAGCTACATCTATTTGTACTTGAGAGCTCTGGGGTTGTGTCCAAATGCTTAGGGAGCCATTCAGGGCTGGAGATTGCTTAGTCCTTTGAGTTATCTCCTCTGCCCAGCTTCTTGAGGCTGTATTTTTCCTCCTCCCTTTCAGCTTCTTGAGGCTTTAAAGGAAATTTTCACCTAGTAGTTAGAATGGGAATTCTTTGAGAGAAGCATTATTTCCCTTACAATGTTTCCTCTGGTAATTACTGTATTAATTACAGGTAAAAATAGAAACAGAAAGAAAATTCCTTACTATGTTAGAACAAACAAACATAAATGAGAAGCCAGTTTTATGCTCAACAGTGGAACCTAAGAGGTCTAAAGAAAGGAGACCGAGAGACACAAGACCATTGCCCTCACCATTACCTGAACTGGGCAATGATGAGAATAAATATTGACAAAATCAGTGCTAGAGATAGCATGGAGGTAAGGCATTTGCCTTTCATGCAGAAGGACGGTGGTTCGAATCCTGGCATCCCATATGGTCCCCTGTGCCTGCCAGGGGGCAATTTCTGAGCATAGAGCTAGGAGTAATCCCTGAGCACTGCCGGGTGTAACCCAAAAACCAAAAAAAAAAAATCATAATCATCATTTTCACAAAAGACACAATATAACTTTTTTTTCTTAAGTGGGGTTAATTAAAAAGTAATTAACTATTATAACAGAACCAGAGAGATTGATAACAAAACAAAATGTAAGTTTTAATATGCCAACAAAAATCTGCTAGAAGAGTGGGGAAAGCATGCTATGGACAAAGTCTTCAGAAACAGGAGGGAACCCCGTTTCTTGGATGGAAATAGTACACATCAAGTTGGATTTAAAATACAAAACCAGGCTGGAGCAAAGAGCACAGCAGGTAGGGCGTTTGCTTTGAATGTAGTCAGCCCTGCCAGGTGTGATCCTTAAGCACAGATACAGAAGTAAGCTTCCAGATATAACCTCTGAACCAAAAAAATATAAAAAAAAAATAACACCACCAGAAAGGTTAGTACAAATGGGAAAAAATTAATCAAATCCAGCAAGTAGAGAGTGCAGAAAGTAAAGATAGTACAGGGGTTGGGGGAACCTTGTTGGGATAGAGACCCCTGAATTCATGGTACCACCAAAAGACAGAAGAGAAGAAACACCTAGAATATCATTCACCCCACCCCAAATAAACTGAGGTCTTCCTAGAGAGGGAAACTGATGCCAAGCAAGCACCACAAGAGTCTGTGTGGCAGGATGTGGCCTACCTACACACCTAGGGAGCTGTGTTTGATCTGACTCAGCCTCCAGATTCAATACCCGAACCCCTGAACCCAAGGAATCCCTCTGGCACCTTAAGCCTGGCAGCTGAAAGTGCTGGAGAACTCACATCTTCTGGAAAGTTCCTTCTGCCCGGCCCTGTGTCTACCTAGCACTCCTGCATCTCAGGTATTGGGGGTGGGAAAACTAAGGCAGGAAGTGTTCAACCCTAGAACCTGGCTCTCCCAGGGCGAGCCACCCACTGGGCTACCAACATGACTCCCCAAAGGGTGAGGCTGCCTTTCTTTCCATTTTGCTCTCTGCACCCCTCCGGCAAGTCTCACTCAGATTTGGATCCCAAGAAGCAACACACACTGTGATATTTGTCCAGGAGTATTTTTACATCATACAAGAGGATGAAGGTGACATTTCAAAGCCGGTGAGTCAATGCAGCCTCGGTTCTTTCTGAACTTCCCATCTCCTCCTCTGCAGAGTAGAAGCCAGAACCCCAAGAAAGAGTCCTAATATTCTGCACCCCAGCCCCTCCAGTGGGAGTCCAGAACACCATTATCTCCTCCATGATTATTTCAGCCATCCCAGTGGCCAGACACTTCTCAAGGACTTACTTGCCGCTCCCAAGGCCCATTCAGTCAGCTCAGCCTTCCTCTTCCTACTTCTCCACAAAGGCTATGCTCTTTTTTTTCTGTTCTATTCAGGGATCTATATAGGCCTCTGTAAGGTCTCTCCCAAGGCACTGCCCCTTTTAGGCCTCCCCTGACCCTTCACGATATCCACCCTCCCTTGAACTTTTGTGTTCCATGGTGCTATCCTGAGCACCATCACAACTGTGATTTGACATTTACTTGTAAGCTTTTTGAATCTAAGACACTTAATTCAATTTACTCTAAATGCTAACCTGGTTGAGCTTTCTGCTGATCAATCTCTAAGCAGGGATTGTACCCCCTTTCCTTCTAGCAAAATTGGAGAGAGTCTGGCTACTTGGGAGGGTATGTGGCAGATTCCAAGGCAGAGGAGAGAGAAGCCAGTGCTCAGAAGACAGTGAGGCAATGGAGTCAGGATTTGTTTCACAACGAGGAAAGGGAGACCCGGAGAGGTGAGGTAAGCAGCTAGGCCGCACAGCGAGTGACTGGCCAACTACCAGTTCTGCTCTCAGCTTCCCAGTAGGCCCTTGAGAAGGGACCATAGCAATATAAAGAGTGGGTCAGAGACTGGGGCTCAGGTTCCAAACTTTGCAAGCTGGAGGAAACAGATGAATGTGGTTTCTGGATCTCCTTTATACCATAGGAGGTTAAGTCTTAGTGAACATAGCTGGAAATGAGCAGAACTGGTTGGGATCTAGTTTACCAGCCAAGAGATAGACAAGCTGAGCCCAGAAAACCTGTGGCAGGAATCTCCAGCTCCATGGAGGGCCACTGTCCTGGATACCTATCCTTGAGCTTCAGGGCCTCAAGGCCTCTGGAAATGGCCTAAGGATGGTGGAGACTCACCTGCTTCTGCTCCTCTCCTAAGCTGTCCCACATGGACGCCACAATCTTGGACACATCCCCAAAGGTGGCGCTGGGGTTCTGTCCCTTGATGGCAGCCTGTGTGTCTCTGAAGAAGAGGGCGTAAGCTGACACAGGCTTCTGGGGCTCATTGGGGTCCTTCTTCTTCTTCTTCTTTGGGTTCTTGGCCTTTTTTCCTGGGTCTGTGGAGGGTCTCTTCTCTCCAGAGATCTGCATGAGGAGAGATAGGCCAGAAAACATTGGAAATCATAAAGAACAAAAGAACACCTGCATCAACTCACCTGGCCTACTCACATGGCTGGGTATTGGCTAGATATTGCACTCGGCTAGACACTGGGGCTGCAACATCCAAGGTGGGAAGGCTGTGAACATGTATGCAAATATCATGTAGAAAGATGTGTGAATACATGAGCACAAATGGGTTGGTATGCATATGCACATGTACATACTTGCTCATATATATGTACATACTTAGTCACATATATACATATGCATATATTTGTTCTGACACTTGCTCACACACATGGGTACACAGAGCCTGGGTATGAGCCCAAGAATTCACAAGATGATGAAGCTGATTTTAAGAATTATGAGAGGAACTGACCAACATGCCACAGAACCACAATGTCATTTGTGAGGTCATTTGTGTCACACAGAGAAAACTCAATCAGAGCATCTTTGACATCTATATCCTCCTGCCCCAATCAAGATCTACCCTGACAGAGCTCAAATCCTCTCATCAATACTAGATAATGAGTCTGATGTACATGACTTTTAGAGATGCAGCCAAGTAACAAGGCAAGGGTGGGAGGGTCCCCAAATGTGGTACAGCTCTGGCCCTGTGGTATTAGGGTCACACCTGGCATTGCTCAGGTGCCACTTGACAGTGAGATTTGAACCAAAATTCCAGCATATGCCACCAGGCTACCATCCCTGGCTGCTGACCTATCTCCCTGACCCTGGAGTTTTTGTCAACATAGCTCATCCCTCTTATGGCCAGACTATCATTGATTGTAAAGGATCAGGGTCTTGCATCACATTTCAGCAGTAACGTGAGTCTCAGGTCCTTATGGAGCTGTAGAAGGAAATGAGGTGACAGTGGCTGTCACTTTGACATGGTGACCTGATGCAGGACTAACATTGAGCAGGAAGTGGGGTGGGTGCCTTACAGACTCAGTGGGTCACCTGTAGACAAACCCAGGTCCCAGGCAGGGTCTTTGGGCTGAAACCCTGAACCACAGGAAGATGAAAATTTGGTACCAAGATGAAAAAGATACCACAAGATACAGAAAAGAGACTAGAACCTGGGGCCCGGAGAGATAACACAGCGGTGTTTGCCTTGCAAGCAGCCGATCCAGAACCTAAGGTGGTTGGTTCGAATCCTGGTGCCCCATGTGGTCCCTCGTGCCTGCCAGGAGCAATTTCTGAGCAGATAGCCAGGAATGGCCCAAAAACCAAAAAAAAAAAAAAAAAA
>PVKC010002659.1:0-42490 GCA_004027635.1 Crocidura indochinensis
TTCCAGAGTCTTGCTATGGTAAATAGTGCTGCAATGAATATAGGTGTAAGGAAGGGGTTTTTGTATTGTGTTTTTGTGTTCCTAGGTTTTAAGCATGGTCTTCAAAGTGTTTTTTTTCTACTGACAGAAAACATGAAATATCAAGTATTTTGCCACGAGGGTGACCCAAATTTTCAGTTCATGCCATGAAGAATACATATTTTAGCAATAGCGCTATACATTAGTAACATATTATTGACCTATATATCTCTAAGAAATTCTGATATTTTAAGATTAGTAATTTATCTAAGGATAGTGCTGGTAGATAACTAAGATAGCATCTCTAATGTCTTCATTTATTCTCTTTTTTGGTACAAAATATTATATAGTTAAGACTCGTTTTTGTTTAGAAAACAATCAAAATGTGCAATTCATATCAAGTTATTGTTTAAAATAAATGAACTTCTGGTGCTGGAGAGATAGTACAGTGAGTAATGCTATTGCTTTGCATGCTACTGACCTGGATTGAATCCCCAGTATCCCTTATGGTCCCTGGCACCCCACCAGAATTGATACCTAGTATAGTCAGGAGTAATCCCTAAGTATTACTCTGGTGTGACCCCCAAAATATAGAAAATAAGCAAGATAAAAATAAATGAACTTTTTTGTGTCATTAATTTCCTTCCATATTTATCTTTCTCTTAGTAAATTATGAATATTTATTTGTATTCATTATTAATTGAGGTTTTATGAATGATTATAGCCTCTTTAAGAGGTATATACCAAAGAATATTTATTCTGTACAAATGTACAAAAGTACATTTGCATCTTATTACTAGAATTAAAATTGTTTGAGCCCTGTTTGTATATACAAATCATATGGTCTTTGTGAACGTATTATGACTTTAATTTGAAATTAAATGGAGTTATTTTAGACTGCATTTCACTTACTATTTAGTTTCCTTTTCTTTTTTCTTTTTACATTTTTTTTTTCGTTTTCTGAGTCACACCCAATGGATCTCAGGGTTACTCCCGACTCTATGCTCAGAAATCGCTCCTGGCAGTCATATCTGATGGCGCTCAGGGGTTACTCCTAACTCTCTGCTCAGAAATCGCTCCTGGCAGGCACAGTGCATATGGGATGCTGGGATTTGAGCCACTGGCCGTCCTGCATTGGCTGTGTGCAAGGCAAAGGCCATTACCGCTGTGCTATCTCTCCGTCCCCTCAGTGCCCTTTACCAAACAAAATTCAGACAGTAAGTATTTATTCATTTAATAATAAATGAATATGATTGCTACAAGATTTGGAGTATTCTATTCAAAACCAAGAGAATAAAGCAAACAGTAAACAAAATGGAAACCTCATTCTTATAAAATGCTCTAGCTTATAAAAATATAAATTTAGAAGCTTCTTCACCTTAAAGGAAATATTGACTGTTATAAAGACTATCCATGGAATGGGAGAAACTTATCACCCAATATTCATCAGATAAGAGATTAATAGCTAAGATATAAACGCAACTGATTGAACTTTATAAGAAAAAAATTTAATTTCATCAAAAATGAGAGAAGAGATGAACAGATATTTCATCAAGTAAGAAATACAGATTGTGAAAAGGCACCTGAAAAAATGTTCATCATCATTAAACATCAGGGAGATACAAATCAATACAACACTGAGATAACACAAATAACAGAGACTAGCACACATCACAAACAGAACAACTGGTGAGCATGTGGGAAGAAAAGAATTCTCATTCACTCCTGGCAGGAATGCAAAGTTGTCCAGCCTTTTAGAAAATAACATGGACATTCCTCCAAATGCTAGAAATTAAGCTTCCATATGACCCAGTAATACCACTCCTAGGAATATATCCCAGGAAAACACACACACACACACACACACACACAATACAAAAATACCCTCCTATGCATTTTATTGCAGAATTATTTCCAATAGTTAGAATCTGGAAACAACCCAGGTGCCCAACAACAGATGAATGGCTAAAGAAACTGCAGTACATCTATCCAATAGAATATTATGCAACCAGTAAGAAAAATGAAATAATGAAATGTTCTTATACATGGATGAACATGAAGACTATTATGGTGAGTGAAATAAGCCAGAAGGAAAGGAATAGATACAGAATAATCTCATTCATTTGTGAGATATCAGAAAAACAAGAGATAATATAATAATATTACAGAGACAATAGATGCAAAGGTCAGGAACTCCAGTTCAGGGAAGAAAGCTTATCTCAAAGATTGGTGAGTGCATGTGGAGTAGAGAAGGGTCTATTATGGCAGTGATAGTTGGAATTTATCCCTCTGTACAAGAACTAAGTGCTGAAAGTAAAGAAACTAACAGGCAAAGCAGCCCTCCATTAACAAAAGTGCAAACCTCAGTGTCTAAAAGGAGAGAGAAAGAGAGTGTGTGTGAGAGAGAGAGAGAGAGAGAAGCAATTTGCCTGCCCTAGAGTAAGGTAGGGTTAGGGGCAGAGGTGGGGGGAGGAGGTTGGAGGGAAACAGGATACATCAGTGGTAAGTATGGTGCACTTGTGAAAGATGGTGTATATTTTATGACTGAAAGTCAATAATGAAAAATTTGGTATCTAACAGTATCTTAAAACAATTAAAATATTTATGCATATGCACGAGAATGTGTCTGTGTGCAAATATAAGGCAATTTCCCTCTGGAGTTGCCTATTGTTGGAGACCCCAGGCTAGATGGATATTTCTGTTCTGTGAGAATTTCATTCAAAATAAACTTTTGAATGAAGCCATTAGGGAGGGAAGAGTCAGGAAACTTGTATGTACATAGTGTAATATAAGGGCATGCTGATAAAAATTCACTCAATTGAATCAAGATACCCTTTATGTTGGTTATAAAAGTTTTAAGTTAGATGTGCTTTGTACTTTTGCCTGATTGGGAGTAAGTAAAGTTGGTCTCTCTTTTTTCTAAAGGTCATGACTATTGTTGGAGCAATGGGCTAATTAAAACTGGATTCCAGCATGTAGACTATCTCTAAATGTGCATTATCTTCTGTGGTACCTCTTGAGGATAGTCATTACCGAAACTCATATTTAAAAAAAAACTTTTGTCATGACTAATGAGTCTTAACTTTCATCTCTAAGGCAAGTGACTAAACATTTAATATCTTCTGTAGCTTTTTATGTGGATGTGAAAAGAATTATAATTAGGCTAACTATGTTTTATATGTGATCAATTTCATGGCTCTTCACCCAAATAGATGAATTTTCTTAGCTTTGAAAATAATTTTAAAATACCTTTTGGAGAACATGATAGATAATGTTGAAGGAATTCAAATTAGTTATGTGGTCAAAGGAGAGATTGTAATTAGATACCCACAGGGAAAGGGTGGTAGGAGGGATGGTTGTGAATACAAGGTGGTTGTAGTCAGAACTTGATTTTACAGTGATTGAAAACTCAGTTATTGAATAATTAAGTACATTTAGGAGAACTCCAAAGATACTGGTATTCACTTCAAGAAACATCTGTGTTGTTTACTCACATCTAGGATATAGTAATAATATTTGTCTTCTGTGTTCTCATTATCCTCTTTCTTCCATTCCTTTCAGCTCTTCTTGTTTCTTTCTTTTTTTTTTTCACTTGTTTTGTTTTTGGTGCTTTGCCTTTTTTTTCAGGGTTAGTGTCTTTATGAGTCTCTACCTACCTGCCCTCAACAATTACTTCTCATTCCCTCCATCTTCTTTTATGGAATTCCACATGCTATGCAATATTAGTGCAGTCTTCACTCTCATTAAAAGAGAAGCCTTCTAACTCCATTCCCAGCAAATCTAATATGTGCATCATATGCAGAGTCTGGTATACATTTTTTTTTGTTTTTTTGGGTCACACCCGGCAGTGCTCAGGGGTTACTCCTGGCTCCATGCTCAGAAATCGCTCCTGGCAGGCACGGGGGACCATATGGGGCACCGGGATTCCAACCGATAACATTTAGCATGAAAGGTAAACGCCTTACCTCCACGCTATCTCCCGGGCCCCGAATCTGGTATACATTATATGCTCAAATTATATTTTGGGGTTTTTGTTTGTTTTGGGTTCTTTTCGGGGGAGGTTGTGTCATACCTGGTGATGCTCAGAGGTTCCTCCTGGCTATACCCTCATAAAACATTCTTGGCAGTCCAGGGGACCATATGGGATGCCAGCAATGGAACCTGTGTTGGTCTCAAGTCAGCCACATGCAAGGCAAATGACCTACTCACTGTGCTATACCTCTGACCTCATTGCATTTTGTTTTTTATTACATGTCCTCAAAGTTCAATATAAAACTTCTATCAAATATCTCAAGTATTTCAAAAAGACTTCTAAGATAAAGGTCTGGCATAAACTAAGGTAGAGAATTCATGGTCTATAAAATATTAAATATATCCCCCAACTTCTTAGAGGGACAAGTGACATTCAGCCACCCGAGACTGAACAATAACAGGTTTGTGATACCCTTATATGTCCATAGCTGACTGGTACAACTTATGCCTACCATATGCCAGCAGGCATGGGTAAACCCGATTCGTGATGGGGATCGGGGATTGCATTTATTCCCCATAAATGAGGAATTCCCAGTAAGTGTGGGTCATAAGCTTGCATTGATTAAGTAATTTTCTTTTTTAATAAAAAATTAAATATAGAGTTGTATTTATAAAGCTAAACTCTTGTTCAAGTTCACCTTTTGCCCAATCAATTTCTTTGGGCAGAAGTTCTGAAATGCAGAGTGAAATTAAAGGTCATCTCTACATATATGTTTAGAATCTTGTCCTTGTGCATATTAATTACTTCTTGTTCATTAATGTGATTCCCATCTGAATGCTTGTAAGGCAGGCCTGCTTGAATTGCAAGACAGGACAGCATGTGGAAAGTAAACAAATGTACAGTTAAAATTTCTTCATCATATAACTTCTAACTCTGCCTCTTCTCTGCAGTATGATAATGAGTGAATATCTTCATTTCTCTCTATTTCTATTTTTGTCACTGTAAATGATAACTTTATAAATGATGTATCTGTTATATATTTGAGTATCATTTGGCATACTGGATATAAATCTTTGTAAACTCTTTAGTGTAGACAAACACATGTTAACCTCTGTTTATTTGAACACTCAGATCAGGGGAATTCTGCCACTCATGTTTCAATTTATGTTCTTTTTATGAGACATTGGCAGTAGAATTCTCTTAATTTATTAACTTTGTAGTTCCTAATTAAATGTCTATTGTATGGAAGATTATGTGGCTAGAGAAATGGAGATGGTGAAAAAGTTAGATTATTATTTTATTTAGAGAACTTACATAAGAGAAAATATTAACATATATCATACAAATTTATGAATTTATAAATATATATTTATAATTAAATATTTGCTAGAAGGTTTTTAAAATGTAACATAAAGTAAATGTTTAATGATGGAATGAGTAGGATTAATCAATCATGAATTGGGAAATGTGGATAGAATACTGGAAAAGATTCATACATGTAGAAACTTAAAAGAGACAAATTGAATTTTGGAGGAGGTGATGATATATATATATACATATATATATATATGCTTTAGGGCAAATAGATAGAAGGATGTGGTCATAGATGCAGGAAGATATTAGATCATGTAATGCACTGTATGCATGGTGAATATATTTAATTTATTGTAATTTCCCTGCAAATTATCAAATGATATTTTACCATGTGAATGATAGGACTACTAGATCACATAAACAAAGAAAATAGTCTTTCACTTTGCTGTTTGAACAGATTATAGAAGTGGATTTATGTGATAGCATGTAGCCTGGTTAAAAGTATGTTCCAATTGTCTTGGCTAGGATAATAATTGTGATAATTATGGTTGTTAATAGTGCTGTTGGCAGCATATTTCTAGCTTTCTTTCTGAGAACTCAGTAGCATATAATTGCTCAACTCTCTTTCAAGTTATGAATGAACTTTTAATACTTTACTAAATTAAGCAATCATTTATGCAACTTGTGATCAAAATTTAAAACAAGTTTGTGATTTCTATTTTCTAATTTTCTCCTTAATGTTGGTAGAAATGCATGCTCACATTGAGCTTTCAATAGTCTTAGTCTCTGAATTACTATGATTAACAGAATATCCCTGAATAATAAGCACTAAATAGCATATTTTCAATAAGTACAACTTTGTTGTGTGTTGTGATAGAACATGCCATCAATAAGTACTCTTCTAGCACATGGGCTTATTTTCAAATGTTATTTTTAATTTTTATTCCTATGTCACTTTTACTCAATGTAAAAAATTGTATAATTTGGGAAACACAAATTCTTATTTCTCCTCAGCTTAATCAGTGTATAAGTATAAATATATAATATACTTAAATATATAATATACATGTTACCCCTCCCCAGGGCCAAATGCTAATTTTACCTGATGGTCAGAGGAGCCCACAGATGGTTGCTAATTAAAGTTGCCTGGGAAGGGGTGACAGAAACTCAGCAGGAAGACTGGGCTGAGAGACGCAGCAGGTAGAGAAGTGAGACAGGTTGGCTGCTTAGCTTAGAAGCCATGTGAGATACGCACATGGTGGTTAGGGCCTTATTAATAAAACTTCATGTCCCCTGAAATCTGACTGCTGTGGACCATTTCCTCACTGTTAACCTGATACCTACAGGCACTGGTCTCACCATCCTCCCACCATGCAACACTAGAACCTTATAATAAATCATACAACATATACACACATTCTGTATTCATATTAATATAAAATATTATACATATAAGCTAAGATAGTTCTACTCTGCCACGTGCATGCCTATTTTATTCCCACTTCCCATCCATAATATAGGAAAGAATAGGCTATATGCTTAAACCTTGACTATTGGCTTATTCCCTAACAACCTTCATTCTGGGGCTTAAGTAAAAGTTGGAGGCTGTAGCAAGAACAAGAAGAGTTAATTGCTGTCTTTATTGTTGGGAGAGGCAGCTTTCATTTCACATTGATTTTCTGCTTTCTCTGTGCCAATTTGAGACAGCTTGTTTCACAGTCCCACATTTGTTTAAAGCTCTCTAACAGACTGATTCTATTTTTCTCTCTTGATTATTATTTTTTTAACTTAGGAGAACATGGCTTTGCACATGGTCAAGGACACAGATAAGCCTTCTCTCTTTTTTTTCATTTTCTCTGTCTCTGCCTCTGTCTGTCTGACATCTGTCTGTCTGTCTGTCTATCTGTCTCTCTCTCTCTATCTCTCTCTCTCTCTCTCAGACTTTGATTGGCAGGTCCCCCTGTGGTGCAGATGTGAAATGAGGAAAACTAATTTTCCCATCAACTTTCTAGTTTCTATTACTATCTGTCATTTCATATTGGTGCTCATTACACTTATCTTCTTGCCAGATAGAAATCTACCTACTCACTAGGTGTCTCTTTTCTGCCACTCATGGATCTTGACAATGTAAGACAATATATCAGAAAATCCTCTTCAATACCCATTTTTCTGCATTAAATAGAGTGATAGCATTATGCCAAACGTTTAGTATTGGTGGCCAATTACCTTCATGTTTTATATGAGCAAAGGAAACATAAGACCAACTTCCTTGAAAATCAAAAGGAGCCATTATACTAGAATACATAGATGGTACTGGCAATACAAATAATTGTTATCTGAAAACTCAACTAGAATAATTCATAACTCAGTTTGAACAATAAGTGTTGACTTATGTTCAACCTGTACCATGTACCCAATTTACATGACATGACAAATCACACTGAAAAATAAATCAGAATTGGCTTCAAGACAAATCTGGTTTTTAAACTGTTGTTCTGAGCAATTTTCCTAAGTCATAATTTCCACGTGTAGGACAAAGTGCTTTATGAAACACTTCAGGTGATTCTAATACTTTGTAAACTCAAGAACATTAACTGAAGTTGATATTGGAGGATCAGCATAGTATGGGAGTATTATCTAATGTACTTGTTAAAATTATCTCTTATCTCTACACTTTGTAGACACAGGGAAGAGACTTTTCTATAATATACATCAAATGAAATAACATGACATTTAAGAAAAATTAAACATATTTTGTTTCTAAGCTTTCTTTGTCTTAATTTAAAAAATGTCTTTCTTACCTTGGGGAGAAAGCTCCTGGAGACCTTTTTCTCAGTTTATGGATGCATTTAAAACTTTGTGGCCACTTAAAGAAAAAACTGGTCTCATTGCAGGTTTTAGGTGGTTTGGGAAAGCCCAGTTAGGCTGATGTGAAATCCAGGAGTGGGTTTCTTCATTTTTTCTCCCTTATACTATCTCTAATCAATACTAACATTCACTTCATACAGTTTTACTTTCTAGCAATTTCCTCAGTTTTGTATGTCTAGTGACCACTTCTATGGCAGAATTCAAAGAGGAAGTTGCTTTTTTGACAGAGTTTTATACTGGAACATAAGAAACCCTTGAGCATCTTTGCTTAAAATTTGGGCCAGAGTTTCCCAGTCACTCTGCTATCCAAAATATATGTCAAGCTTTTACTCAAAAATCAGTAAATGATGTTTCAGTGACCAATGTTGGTCTTCTAAAAATATAAAGTTTTATGGAAACATATTTACTTATTAGTTTTTAAATAGCCTAAGATTTCTTTTTCACTACATCCCCTAAATGACTGTAATGGATGACGATACCTAAACTATTTTTAAAACTGGCTCTTTGAAGAAAAGAGTAGTTAGATATTCTGGATTTCTAGGGATTTAGTGAGGTAAAAAAAAATGACAGGAAAAAAAGAAGTCATATCAAAGGCAGGCCTTGTCTCTCAAACTTTTCCTCTCAAAGTTATGCCTCTCCAAAAATTTATCAATTTCACTTGAGGTGGCTATTACAGTCAAGAAATCCTTACACAAATCCTCTCAGTATTTTCTTGGTTTCAACAACTTTATTCATGAAATAATTAAAAAATCCAAAATTTGCTATATTTTTTGACCTGTGCTATTATTGTCATTATACTTAGGTGTAATGTTGAAAGTGTTTGGTATCAAATCAGAATAAGTGGCATGTGAGTACAATTTTAATTCCTCTACAATCTGACTCCAGAGTCTACACTCTGATCTTACTTACTCATCTTTAAAACAATCATTGGTTTTGTTACTCATTTTGTTCATTTGTCTTAGATCTTTAGCTAAGATCCACTACCTACTTCCAGTGGCATGCATTGAGATATACACAACTCAGATGTATTACCTGGGTCTTAAATTGGGAGATATTTGTAGAAGATAATCATTGACTAAAATCTAATTGGTTGAATACTTTGTTGCTTAAATGAAAATCATAGGTCAGGGAGCCGGACGGTGGCGCTAGAGGTAAGGTGCCTGCTGCCTAGCCTGCGCTAGCCTAGGACAGACCACGGTTCGATCCCCTGGTTCCCATATGGTCCCCTGTGCCTACCAGGAGCGACTTCTGAGCGCATAGCCAGGAGTAACCCCTGAGCGTCACTGCCCCCCACAAAAGAAAGAAAAAGAAAATCATAGGTCAGAGATTTAATTTCTAGAGAAAAGCACAAAAGCTTTTCAAACTGTTTAGAACTAAAAAATGACCAATTTACACATTTTAGTGTCTTCTCAAATACATGTCTGGCCTGCTGAGTAAACTTAAAATACCTCATGGAAAGTGAAAAAATCCAAACACTGTATTACTTAATAACTTTAAACAGACTCAAGGAAATCTCATCATTCAGGGCTTCTCTATGGTGGAGAAGATCAGCATGTTTATTATTTACAGTCTCTGAAATGTAAACTTATTTGTAGCATTTTTCCAGTCCAGCACTTTCTTTAGCATTTATGTATTTATATACTTTTTAATAAGTGTTGGATAACTTTACATATGTATATTGGGTACTATTTTAGAAATGATGGTTATAAAAATTTCGTGAAGATATTCTATCACTTCTGCTAGGACAGAACATATCTCAGGCACCCTGTGATAAGGAAAAGTAATGTAAAATGACTGTGTTAGATAGTGCATGATACTTGAGGGGTCTTTATGGCCTGTCTTTACTAAAGTGACTGGTTACATCACTGTGTAGGCAAATTTATTTGATGAGCAAGAAATCAAGCTAACTGAACCATGGAACTCTGGGTTTGATTATTTAATATTTTTAATCTCCAAATTCAATGGCACTACATGCTGGATTTTCTGCCTTGGTGTCTTGCCAGTCAGAATTCTCACAGTAGAACTTATTAACAGAATTTTTGCTGAACTTTCCCTTTTCCAATAGATATTTTGCTAATTTTCATATAAAAACTTTTATCAAGTTATCAATTGTTATTTTTCATATTGAAATAGTGGCACATTTTAAGTATTAAAGAAAAATGCTGTTTCTAATATTATAGAAAATTAAACTTTTGTATTAAATTCTGATTTATGAACCAAAAACTTCACATATTTGGGAACAGAGGAAAAGGAAGGGTCTTAAAGGATATCTACAGGCCACGGAGGGGCTGTTTATACTTTCTTCATATATAAAAGAGAAAAATTCAAGAGGCAAATGCCTTGATCAAGTCAGAAAGAGACAGCATAAACTTTGACTGCCATATTGGTCTCTCATTGTCACATTCAATTTTCCTCTGAAGGTAGTATTCATTTGAAATGTTCTCTTATGTATTACATAAACTTTGTAATAATTCAGTTAAGCACAACTTATTATTTTAAGTTCTTAATATTTATTAAAACTATTGACAAGAAATAAAAGGTATGAAGCCTTTCTCAGAGTAAGGTGAACTATTTCCATAACTCTGTGTTGTAGGATTATAATTTGTAATTTAAACAGAAAAATACACAGAGAACAAATTCTAACACAAATAAATAAATCAGTGTGGGAGAAGGAGACAAATTATCCAAAGTCTACTTTTTATTTGCTTTGAGTAAATTTTAACCTGACTAATGGTCCTTAGGGAACCTGTGAACATCTTACTGTAATATAGCAGTAAGGAGAAGTACAAATCAGTAGGACTACCCACTTGGTTGACAGATGGGTTTTGCAGAAAATCATTGCTTGGTGGGACATAAGAATGTGTTCAACTTACCCTTACAATCCATTCATATCTGCATCTATTTACTCAATGCAAACACTCACTAAGAAATAAATTCTGTGAAGAACCTCTTGCTGAGTTCTATTAACGCTCCAAGAAACAAAGTCATTACCGCACATATTTTAAATGTGTATTTCACAGATGTGAAAACAAGCTGTGAGATGAAGTGAATTATTCAAGTTAACTAATTCAACTGATATGTAATGGAAACACTGAATCTTAGCTTGTTTGACTGCTGTTTTTCAAGTATTTTTAAGCTCATTTTTAAATTTATTTCCAAGTATTCGTGGAATACTGTATCCCAGGAGCTAAGTGAGATTTTAATAACAAAAGTGAAGCATTAAGTATAGTGTCTTTATGGAACTAAACTTGTAAATTGAAGGAAGAGGGAAGAGATGATTTTCTTATATTGAATTTTTGGAAGACTGGTTTAGCTTCATACATAAGCCAGAATTCACTAGCACATGCAGTGCCCAAAAGGCTGTCATTCTTCTTCCAGATACTGGCACTTTTAGAAAAGGGTCTTCTGTTCATAGGTTTTAGAACAGGTTCTGCTGAAATGATCATTTCACAATAATCCTGGAGAAGATTTACTTCATCTCACCACCTGCCCGTGGGTGGCCAAATAAATAGTGGCTGTTCTTATGAAGGAAGACAAATTACCAGTGTCGCCACTTTTACATTATTGTAGGACAGGCATATGTACAGTGATCAGTAAGAGCATGCTATATAAGAGAAGACTGTGAATTTGTGATAAAGAAAAGTTACAGATTTGGAATCAAATTGATTTTTTTGGTTTAAATTCCTTACTCTAAACTTACCAGTTACTCATCACTTTGTGGTTTAAACCCAATTACTTTTCTTTCTCTCTGAGTATTAATGATTCTAATGCAATAGGTTATTTTAAAGAGTTTATAAAATAAGTTTTCAGAAGAATTCAACTGAGTAGGGACGTGAGAGATACTACAATGGTAGGGTGTTTGCCTTAGATTGACCCAGAATGAACTCTGGATCAATTCCCAGATTGCCATACCTACCTCCATCAGCCTGTCAGGATCAATTTCTGAGTGCAGAGCCAATAGAAACCTGTGAGAATCACCAGGTGTGGCCCCTAAACAAACAAACAAACAAAAAACAAACAAAAAAGAGTTCAGCTAAGTAATGGAACCTGTTTTACTTGTAAATTGTAGCATGATTGGTACATGTGCTGCCAAAGCGAGCACATGATTGGGAATCAAATTCTATCATCTATTTTTATCTTTGTTAATAAAAGTATGTTCCAAGTATCATTGGAAGACAAAACATGAAATCCTAATTAGAAATGCCTCTTTTACATTTTTCCTATTCCTGCTGTTTTGGCAAATAATGACTATAACTCAGTGACTTAAAATAACGCAAATTAATTTCCTTGCAATGCTGGACATCATTAGTCTGATGCATTTTTTTAAAGGTTTGAAGTCATTGGGGAGAGAGAGTTAATTCTTTCTGGTGACTCCATGGAAAAATTCATTCCTCTTCTAGGCCAGCTAGCTATAGGGCTACTGTCATTCTTTAGATTCTCACTCAAATGATTCTACACTCTGCTTTGGTAGCCTACTCTGTCTGAGCTGGTTGCTAAAATTCTGCCTCCTTTATGATATCTATAGTGATTACAGTAGGCATACGCAGCTAATCCAAAATGATCTTTCTTTACCAGGAAACTTTGTAACATTTGCCAAGTCTTCTTCTGAGTTGTTCTAAGTGAAACTCTTAGAAAAAATATGCTGAATACCAATTCCTGTTACATGTGCATGTTACCTTGCTTATAAATATATACTTATATATATGACCAAGTCAAAATGAGACAATAGTTGATAAGAAATAGTTAGGTCTCAAATCACAGATGTACAATTTCAAGGCCAAGATTCTAGGTTCGTACTTCATAGCTTCAAAGATCAATGTTTAAACCATTTTACAATAATTATCTTAGACTTGAATAGATCAGGTTAAATTCAGTTTTGATGCTTTATACTGAAAAAGCAGAATTGAAATTAAGGTAAAATCAACAGAAAATGTAAGGTTAGTGCTCTACAGACCATATTTTGCTGGATATTGGGGTGAATGCAGGCCAATGAAAATGCTGAGAGAAGAAAAGACTTTTCTAGGTCCCTGTGATGTTTAGAAAATTATTGTTCAGGATGCCTTAATCTCTGCTGTCACAGCGTGAATCTCTTTCTTCCTGTTCTTTCCCCTTTAGAGAAGGAGACTTGTTAGTAACTTATTTCCACAAAATAAGCCTTTGGCCTTTATTGTGTTTGAAGACTTCTCTTTGAAGCCCATCTTCATTTTTTTTAAACGTAACTCCTGAGAAGTCTTAACTTGTTAAGGTGGGGGCTTACGTTCTTTCTTACTTTTCACAAATCTCCAGGTAGTTCTGAACTTATAGCTCCAAGGCTGCACATCTTAGCAAGTATCATAACTTCAGGAAACTGCTTTTCCTTGGTTTCATTGGGCTTTTTTTTTTTTTTTTTTTTTTGGCTAAAGTACTGTTTGTCAAGCAACTGTTTAAATGGCAGAAGGACTCTTGGGGTGTTCCAGTGAAATGACTGCAAGGCCTAAGACAATGGTCTCTTTCCTCAGCTTCTGAATCTTTCCTCTCCCCAATTGCCCCTTGAAGATATAGGTGGTATTAGGTTCCATTGGAAATTTTACTTAACTTTGGCTTTTTAAGGGAACAGGAAAAAAGCAGAATTTATTTCTATCTAGAGAACATATTTACTGAAAAGTAGGCAAATTATCTAACTCTGTCATTCTTGTGAAATACCAGAGCTTGTTCTTTATACTTTGCAAAAAGCCTATTTGCATTAACAAATGATGTAATTCTATGCTACCCTCCAGTCTCTGTGCCTAACCTCAGTGGGGATTATTTAACTAAAAAGGAAGCACCCCAAGAGCTCCCAAATCTGCTTCACCTTAAGAAAAAGAAGCCCAAAGCAAGAACAAAGTGTTTAGTTTGGACAATGGTTGTTCTAGCCATAAGCAATAACTGAGTGGCACTGATTGATTCTTTTCCTTCTTAAAGCACAGTTGGTTATTCCTTACATTGTCTTCAATTTATTGCCAACAAAATACATTTATTTATTATAACATGCCAAAAAGGGAAAATAAAGATCAAATAAAAGTGAGTTAAACATCAACACTATGATAGGACATCATTTGAATATCTTGCAATGATCTGATCTAAAAATTTCTTCATTTATAAGTGGCAGCTCTTTCTCCTTTTATGTCACTTAGTGAAAATCTCCCCTCTTTATTAGTCTGAAGTCCAGATAAACTAGATATGGCTACTCTCATTTAATAATAACACATATATCATGTTGGCAACAATAATCAAATAGGCACCTGAATTCCAAAACCTGGCCAGTAATACTCCCTCAACAGCAATCACTGTAGGAAGAAGAAAAATTTAATGGCAGTGGAAAGATAAATAGTAGATAAATAAAAATAAATAGGAATAGTTATAGGATTTGAGTAAGGAAACTGAGGAGTAGTCAAGTAAGCAATTAATAAGCTGACTGGACCTTTCTATTACCTGTCATCTACCTTAATATTGGGTATGCATAATGGGGATAAATAGATATTGACCTTTCCCAAAATTGAAATGACTCATAACAAGAAGCTGAAATTGTCATATACTCAATCTACCTCCAACCTGACATTGTGTTCTTTACCAAAAAACATCAATACTCTTATATATATCATAAGTATCATACTGGGCATGCAAATGGAATACTGGGGTGATCTTTAAAGATAGAACTTGGTTCTCCTGGCCTCTGAGTGAGATGAGTAAAACATTTTAGCAAAGATTATGCTTAGATATTTTACTGGGAAGTTCATTATTTTGATAGGAGTGGGTAATAGAAAGACGATCAAAAAATATATTGTGAAAGATTCAGATTTCATTCTGAATGAGGTAAGTAGGAAGAGTCTAGAGTACAGGTTTGGGTGGGGAGGGGAGGAGAAAGATTTGGGACATTGGTGATGGGAATGTTGCACTGGTGAAGGGGGGGTGTTCTTTACATGACTGAACCCCAACTACAATAATATTTACAATCAAAGTTGTTTAAAAAGAGATATTTTAAAATTTAAAAAATAAAAATATAATAATACAAAATAAAATAAATTAAATTAAATTAAAAATTAAAAAAACATAAAAAACCCATTTCATTCCGTCTCTCCTAATGTTCCCTCCACCTTACATATTAGGTTAAAATATGATTATATAGGTCAGAAATAGTTTCATGTAAGACTCCTTTCGAATTTATTATCTAATCTCATTACATTTATGAGAACCAAAGAAATAGTCCAAAGTCTAGAGCTTATGCTTTGTGTGCAAAAAAACCAAATCAATCTGATAACACATAAAGTTTTGAGTAGCCCCTGAGTAATGTCAGGTGAAATCCAAAAACCAAAAGTAAACCCGTAAGTATGTGTAAAAAGTAGAAGATTGGGGCTAAGTAATATGGTATACTTAAGGAAAGGCTAGAAAAAATTTAGCCATAATTTCTCACTATTTTTTATCTGCACATTGATTTGCCTAAGGTAAAGTCTAAAGCTAAAGAAGTTTTGCATAATCTAAATAATCACTGACTCTGCATCCATGCAGAAGATCATTTTGGCAACTAAAATTCAGTAAAATGTGCAGGGTTTTACTCTTTAATTTAAGCACCTGTGCTATAAATCAGAGTTCTCTTAGAATTTCTACATAAGTGTATGAATGCCTGTATAATTAGAGATAACTGCAAAATCTTCACATTTCTGATAAAAAAAAGCACTGGAAATGAATCCTTGGCGCATTTGCTATATGCTTTATTTTCATCCTGCTCCACCTATCAGTTCAACTATGATGACTAGGTAAAGCAAGAGATAGCACTTTGATAACAGAGGATTTAGAAATAGAGATCTATCAATTGCATGACTTTCTCTCAGAACTTTCTCTTCCCATTTCCCTTGGAATCAGTCCAGCTGCTTAATCAGTCATATTAAGCCCCATCTGTATCTCCACCCTCATCTCCACATTGATCTTTATACTTCCAACATACTCACCTCATTTCACTAATTTCAGTTTCCAAAATAATTTCCGTTTTTTCACATCTTCACATAATGTTCTTGAGCATTGGGTAAATATGCCACTTTTCTTCAGATGTCATTCTTGACCACTTCATTTTGTTGACTTTATTTGTTTGTTTGTTTGTTTTGGGGCCACACTCAGTGATGCTCAGGGGTTACTCCTGGTTATGTGCTCAGAAATCGCTCCTGGATCAGGGAACCATCTGGGACACCAGGGATGGTACTTAGGTCCATCCTAAGTCAGCCTCATGCAAAGCAAATGCCCTCCTCCTGAGCTATCACTCTAGCCCCTGACATTTTATTTTAAGCTTTATATTATGTCATTTAAATTTAATTCCTTTATTACTATTGTTTGTCTTCAATTACTAGAATGTATGCTGTATGCATGTGTCTTTTCATCTCTTGTGAACCTTCTTATCATCAGTACTGGTACATATAGGGATTTTACCAGTTCTATTGAATAATTAAAAGGATCCCAACCCACTGGAGGAAGCCCCTGTACTCATTGCCCTGTGGGGCCTGGATCTATAGATCAGAAGTGCAGAACACCTGGAACATCTGTCAATGGAGATGACCTGCCTCTACTCCCAAAGGACAGAGTATGTCCCCTGCCAGCTTCGTGTGCATCAATGCAAGTGTCATCCTGACCCTCCAGAGATGCCTAGACTCACATTGCCCATATTCACTAACAAATTCTCCGAAATTTCCCAGAGGACCCTTTGCCTATACTTTGAAGGCTCTTCAAGGAAATTGAAGAAATGGTAACTCCCAAATAATTTTTACAAAGCTAACATCACCGTGATGCCAAAAGCAGACAAAAATGACACATTACACACACACACAGACCCAGAAATAAGGACTAATATCCATGGAGAAATAAATGCAACAATATTCAACAATATTCTAGCAAATGTTATCCAATACTTCATCAATAAGGTTATACAGCATTTACAAAAGGACTTAATTCCATAGATGCAAGGATGGTTTAAAGTACAAAAGTCAATCAAGAGAATACACCATTTTACCAAAAGGAGAAATAATAACCTTATGAGCATATTATACACAGAGAAAGCATTTTCTAAGGTCCAACATCCATTCGTGATAAAAACTCATAGTAAGATATAAATGTAAGGAACTTTTCTCAATATATTCAAGGCCATTTACCACAAACCCATGGAAAATATTATACTCAATGGAGATAAAGTAAAAGCAGTTCCTCTATTAACTGGCACAAGGCAAGGCTGCCCCCTCTGTCCCTTCCTATTTAACACAGGAATGGAAGTACTTGCCATGGCAAGAAAAAATATAAAAGGCATCCACATTGAAACAGGAGAAGTCAATATCTCAGTATTTTTATATTCAATATTTGACATGTGTTTACAGATTTATATAGGAAAGTGGCAAGTTACAAAATTAACATGTAAAATTAATGGTCTTCTTATGCACAAATAATAATAGAGAAGAATTAAACATTAAAAATTCAATCCCATTCACAGTATTACTACAGAAACTCAAAGACTTTGCAATCAACTTAAAGAGTGTAATTACTTATAAAAGAAACTATAAAGCACTGCTTCAAGAAATAAAAGAGATGGGGCCGGGCGGTGGCGCTGGTGGTAAGGTGCCTGCGCTAACCTAGGACAGACCGCGGTTCGATCCCCTGGTTCGATCCCCCGGTTCGATCCTCTGGTTCCCCATATGGTCCCCCGTGCCTGCCAGGAGCGACTTCTGAGCGAATAGCTAGTAGTAACACCTGAGCGTTACCGGGTGTGGCCCAAAAACCAAAAAAAAAAAAAAAAAAAAGGAAATAAAAGAGAACACAAGGAATTGGAGACACACATACCCTGTTCATGGATATTTAATTAATTAAATAATTTAATTAATTAAATTAAAGAGACTATTGTACTCCCCAAAAGCATTGTACAAATTCAAAGCAATTCCGCTAAGGATACACATGACATTATTCAAAGAAGTGTATCTAACACTCCTGAAATTTATCTGGAAAAACAAATGCTCTTGTATGGCTACAGAAATCCTTAGGAAAAAGAAGATGGGAGGCATCACTTTCCCCAACTGTAAATTGCATTAAAATGCAATAGTTATATGCAAAAGGTCATCAGTTCAAATCCCGGTGCCCCATATGGTCCCCCGTGCCTGCCAGGAGCAATTTCTGAGCATGGAGCCAGGAGTAACCCCTGAGCACTGCCGGGTGTGATCCAAAAACTAAAAACCAAAAAAAAAAAAAAATGCAATAGTTAATAAAACCACCTGGTTTTAGAATAAATCTAAAACCTCAGATCAATGGAATAGACTTGTGAATTCCTAGACTGACTCTCAGACATACAACCATCTTTATTAAGGGGGAAAAGGAATTTCTAGCAGCATGGGGTTCGGAGGGCCTCTGCCCTGCCAGAGGCCTTCCTAGACAGGTCTGGGTGGAGGGCAGTGCGGGACTTGGGTGACCCCAGCACCCCTCTACCGCCTTGCTCCAGATCTCCAGGGTTTCCCTGGGTCACATGCCTGGGTGAGCCAGCGAGGTGGGTCCCTTGGTGGAGCTCGAAGCTACCCTAGCTTTTCCCCCATTCCCCGCTGGGCTCCTTAGGGGAGGTCTGGATGGGGCTCTGAACTTCCGTCTTCCCAGCTTCTTGAAGGATCTCTTTCCATCCTGGGAGCCGGGAGTTTCTAGCAACATGGGGTTCGGAAGGCCTCCACCCTGCCAGAGGTCTTCCTAGACTGGCCTAGCAGGGGTGCGGGACTTGCGTGACCCCAGCACCCCTCTACCGCCTTGCTCCAGATCTCCAGGGCTTCCCCGGGTCACATGCCTGGGCAAGTCAGTGAGGTGGGTCCCTTGGTGGAGCTCGAAGGTACCCTAGCTTTCCCCCCATTCCTGCTTGGCTCCTTAGGGGTGCGAGGGTGAAGCTCTGAACTTCTGTCCTCCCAGCTTCTTGAAGCAGTCATGGTAATTTTTTTACCAGTCTATATTTTCAAAACTGCGCGGGGGCTGCGCACAAGATACATTAATAGTACTCACTATCATCGAATTATGTTCTTATGTATGTAGAATGTCCATTTTATACTCTACCCTTTCGCACATCTGTACAAAAGATCATTTTTTTCTTTGACTCTCTTACCCCCTATCATCATTACTCCGCATTTACCCTTTTTTTTTTTTTTTTGGTTTTTTGGGCCACTCCCAGTGACGCTCAGGGGTTACTCCTGGCAATGCGCTCAGAAGTTGCTCCTGGCTTGGGGGACCATATGGGGCACGGGGGATCGAACCGCGGTCCGTCCAAGGCTAGCGCGATAAGGCAGGCACCTTTACCTCCAGCGCCACCGCCCGGCCCCCTCATTTACCCTTTTTAACTTAAGAACTGTAGAGTCCTAAGTTACGGACCAAAGTGATGCCCTGGTGTTAATACCCCCCGCCCCCCAACTATTCCAAATGGCATAAGAAGGACGCGTATGTTGTTTCAGCATTTTATGTGTGTTTTCTTTGACGGCTATAACTCTTGTCAAATATTTTCTTATACAGTGACGATCCCCCCCCACCCTTTATTCTTATCTTTTCTTCTCTTTGTGAACTATTCAATAGGGGATTTGGTGAAAGAGTCCCTCAGATTAATACTTATGTTTGAACCAAGTCATGGGTATTATTGGACGTGTTCTTACGCCCCCACACAGTCTTATAATGCCACATGGCTTTATTTTTTGTTTGCATAGGCACATTAAAACAGGACGATACTATACATACAAATAAGTTCTTATCTAATAGAGATGGGAACACACAAATCTTGTAGTGCAATGGAACCTCACACCCTGAACATTGACATAAAGACCCAGTACAGTCATCTGAAGAATGGGCATTCTCCATTCACCCCTGATCTAGGGAAGACATCTATGAAACATCCAAGGTTATCTATAGCAACACCTGAAGGCAATCATCTACCATGGAAGACCCTACCACTGCTCTGACATCAACCTACTCAAAGGAGACTTCCCTTAACACTGAGAAGACTCAACAACAACAATGACCTGCTTACTGGACAGGGCTTTCTGTATTGCCCCTTAATTGTGAAGTGAAACTAGAGGATATTCCACACCAGCCTGACTTCAACGTAGGATGTGCAGATTCCAGGATCTTCAATACAGAAACCTGATGCTAACAATAGAGACTGAGTGAAAAATAAAACTGTATTGGCACTACAGACAATGACTTGAATTGAATAAACTAGTTTGTCTAGAGCCTAGATTTAGTCTTATGCCAGGAAACTTCAGGAGTAGGGTCTCCTTGTATTTAGACCAAGGTTTTTCCTTTCCATGTTCCCCATATTTTGGTGGACCTATGGAAACAATATTTGCCACTCTAACACCATTTTACTGTGCTCTTTTGATTCTAACCCTTAAAAACAAAAACTCTCAAACATTTAATGTTAACTTAAAGTAATATGCATGTACACTAAAATATAAAATAATACTATGCCTTTAATATTTAAGGAGTCACATAAATCTCGTGGCTTTAGATTGCTTTGTGTACTGCCAAGAAATGTTATAATGTACTACAATCTGAGTAATTGTAGACAAAATAATTTACATGGGTTCTGTCTTATTTTTCTTAATGTTCTTTAACTGTAAGTTCAATATTTAGGCATCAGCATGGAGATTTCTTCTGAGAACACTGTTTATGGGCAATTGTCCTTCCACTGTAACTTTACCTCGTCCTCTCTGCATCATTGTTCTCATAATTAAAAATAAAAAAAATAAAGGGGAAAAAAGGCAAAACAGAGCAAGGAAAGCCTCTTCAACAAGTGGTGTTGGAACATCTGGTGAGCTACATGCACAAAAGCAAACTCAGACTTTCATATATATAAAAAGGTCAAATCCAAATGATTAAAGACCTCGATATCATACCCTAAATTATAAGGTATATAGAATAAGCAAACCACTCCATGACATTGATTTTTGATATTAAAGACATCTTCAAGGAAGGAACATAACTGTCTAAATGAGTTGAATCAGAAACAAATTGGACTACATTAAACTAAGAAGCTTTTGTACCTCAAAGGAAAACATGACTAGAACACTAAGTTCACCCATGGAAAGTGAGAAACTGTTCACCCAATACCCATCAGAGAGGGTACTGACAGAACTCACCAAGAATAAAACATCTAATCTCATCAAAAATAAGGAAAGGGAATTTCCTCAAGAAGAAATACATATGACCAAAGGCACATAAAAATGCTCCATATGATTAATTATCAGAGAGATTAAAATCTAAACATCAATGTAGTATCATTTCATATCACAGAGATTGGCACACATCACAGAGAACAAGAACCATCAGTGCTGAAGTGACTATGAGGAGAAAAGAACTCTCATTTACTAGGGGCCAGAGCATCTGCTTTGCATGTGCTAGTGATTTCTGAATGTTTAGATAGGAATAACTCCTGGGTTTCACGGATGGGGCCGGAAAAAAAAAAGAACTCTCATTTACTGCTGATGTGAATAACATCTAATCCAGTCTTTCCAGAAAACAATATGGATATTCCTCAAAAACTGGAACTTGAGCTCCCATATTATTCAATAATACTACTGCTAGGGATATAGGGATATACCCTAGGAACACAAAAACACAATAAAAATGCCCTCTGTACTCTTGTGTTAATTGCACCTCTGTTTACAATAGCCAGAATCTGAGAAGAACCCAGATTCCCCACAACAATAAGTGGCTAAAGAAACTGTGGTACATATATAGAATATGCATATATAGGATGGTATACTATGCAACTGGCAGAAAAAAAATAATTCATGAAATGTTCCTATTATGGTTGGGCATGGAGACTATTATGGTGCATGAAATAAGTCAGAGAGATAGACACAGAGTAGTCTCACTCATCTGTGGTATTTAAGAAAAATAAGACACTATGATAATAGCATCCAGAGATAATAGAGATGAGGTTAAAAATTACCAGCCCAAAATAGAAATCCTACCACAAAGAGTGGTGAGTGCAGTTAGAAAAATAACTTCACAAACAATCTTGACAATGATAATGAGAGAAATAGAATTCCTGTCTTGAAGACAGGAAGGGGGTGGGGAATAAGGGATATATTGGGCATTGTTGGTGGGAATGTTGCACTGGTGAGGGGGGGGTTGTACATATGTGATTGAAACCCAACTCTGAACATGGTTGTAACCATGGTGCTTAAATAAATATATTATTAATAAAAGGAGAATTAAAAACCCTTTAGACCAAAATACATGTGCTGACTTTCCCCTTGATTAAGGTATACTTATATTCCTAGAACTTTTCTATGATTCAACTTGAAAAAAAACTATGCATATTTCTATAGTTACTTCCATATATTACATTATTGTTGCTATAATAAAATAGTTATTATTATTATTATTATTATTATTATTATCATTATGGATGGCATACCTGACAATGCTTGGATGCTACTTCTATTTTAATGCTTGATTGCTTCTGGCATGTTCAAGGGATAACGGTGTATTAGAAATTGAGCTTGGGCTTCTACATGCAAAATAATAGTCACCTAAATCAAGCGATTTTTAAATTCAGATCTTCAGTTCTAAGAAGATACTAATGATGTTACATCTTTAGGAACGGGAAGCCAAACATTTCTTGTGATTTTGCCAGTGCCTCATACACAGCATTGTTAAGCAACTAATTTCAGTAATCATTTTGAAACTTTGAACCGATTATCTTTTTTTTATTTTTTATTTAAACATCTTTATTACTTACATGATTGTGTTAAGGTTTCATTCATGTAAAGAACACCCCCTTCACCAGTGCAACTCCCACCACCAATGTCCCAAATCTCCCTCCCTCCCAACCCACCCCCACCTGTACTCCTGATAGGCTATCCAGTTCCCTCATTCATTCACATTGTTAGGGTAGTTCTCTGTGTAGTTATTTCTATAACTGCACTCACCACTCTTTGTGGTGAGCTTCATGAGATGAGCTGGAGGTTCCAGTCCTCCTCTTATTGTCTCTGAGGATTGTTGCAAAAATGACTTTTATTATTTTTCTTAAAACCCAGAGGTGACTGAGACTATTCTGTGTCTCTCTCTCACCCTCTGACTCATTTCACTCAGCATGGTAGATTCCATGTACATTCATGTATAGGAAAATTTCATGACTTCATCTCTCCTGACGGCTGCATAATATTCCATTGTGTATATGTACCACAGTTTCTTTAGCCATTTGTCTGCACCAATTATCTTAACAGGAAAGTTATTGACACATGACGTACTCTCTCACATTCTAATAGGTATTACACATTGCAAAGTGTCCTTTTTATATGTGTCTCCTTGTCAAATCCCTTCTCAGCTCATCCTCCCCAGCATCATAAACTTTTTAAGTCATTTTGGACACTCACAGAGATGTTTCATAATTCATATGTTGAAGTACCACAGCTATTGTCTGTTTTAGAGAAGGGATTTAAAACGGGTAATTAAGGGGCAGAAGCTATAGTGAAGTGGTAGGGCATTTGCCTGGCACGAAGCTGATCCAGGACAGACCTGGTTTGATCCCCAGCATCCTATAAGGTCCCCCCAAGCCAAGAGCGATTTCTGAGCACATAGCCAAAGGTAACCCAGAACATCAGTAGGTGTGGTCCAAAAACCAAGAATAAATAAATAAAATTGGGTAATTAGTGCTAAATGAGGCAATAACAGTGGGCCCTAATCCAGTATGACCTGTGCCTTGAAAAGAAAGGATTGGTTTTACAGTCATGGAAAGTGAGAGGACAATGAATAAAACAGCTAACCTAAAGAGACTTCAGAAGAAATGGCTCTGAGACCAGAGAGATAGCAAACGATAATAGTCTTTCAGATAACTTACCTTGGTTCAGTCCTCCAAATGCATTTGCATGGTCCTCTGAACACACCTAGAAATAAACCCTGATAACAGAGTTAAGAAGAATACCTGGAAACTGTTGGATGTGGTCCAAAGTATACAAGAAAAATTAAAATAAAATTAAATATGTCTGAACATCTTAATCTCAGACTTTACCTAGTCAAATATGAGGAAATAGATTACTGTGGTTTAAACTATCTAATTTGTGGTTTGTTACTATGAGAACCCTCACAAACTAACTGAGGCTTCATTCTTTATTCACATAAATTAAAATGTTTGTGTTATCCTTATATTTAGACAAAATATTTTACTTAAATTTTTAAAAAAATGTATTATTTGATCTATTTGCTTTTAGGAATGTTACCACCTTCCCCTGATGAGTTTGTACAAGACCTCGTTGAAAGTGTGGCATATTAAGGAATATAAGAATGATAAAATAAACATTAGTTTTAGTAATTGTATAATTATTACAATAATATCAATGAGTCACTACATCATCAGAGAATGGCCAAATTAAAGAAACTTTAAATGAAATTAGTCTCTGGTCTTTGAATAAAATATATGTTTATAATCTATTCATAATCTGATTATGGATCCTCCCTTTTATTGAAAAAACAACTATCAGTAGTTTATGTTTTCATATTATAAATGATCATAATAAAGTAATTTGGAGTGCAGTCTTGTTTTTGGTGACTAACTCTATGGGACCTTGAGCATTTTACTTTCTCTGTTGATGTGCTTTAATCTGAGAGCTAAAGCAGTTTGTCTAAACTAGCATTTCTTATCTGGGGTTTCAATGCTATCCTGTGGGAAACCTGGATAATCCAATAAAGAACAAGATGATGATCATATTAATGTGTATCAGGGAATATAACTGAGCAGTGAGTCCCATGGGGACACAAAAGAACACAAGATTTATGGGGCTCTTGGTTGAAAAATGTTGAGAAACACTGGTCTGTATGATTTTGTAAGTGTTTTCTTTTCTTAACAGTTAGTGTTTGTATGATTAAGAAATTATTTTTTATCAATTTTATGACTTTCTGATGACTTTCTAAATCATCCATTCAGTTCCAATTTACAGAAGCCATTATTTTAAACAATAATTTGGCCTTCAAACTTTTAAAAGGATAGTAGTGGACATATAAAATATCATTTCTTTAGTGTCCTATTTATTTTGTCAACATTTTTCTCTCCATAAAGTCCAGTTGTAGAATGTTATAAAATGAATTATCTTTTGACTGATAAAATGAAAAATGTTACATACCCTCAGAATCTGAACAGGTTGTCATGGAAACTGATGACATTTCTATCATGCTGAATGTACTGGGAGTACATGGCCTATGTGTCCTTGCAAACAGTTCCATGCTAGTGTTTCGGTGGGAAAACTGGTATCAGTCATGGTATGAATGTAAGAAGTTTGCCAAATTTTGCATCCCAAAGCCAGGAGCGATTTCTGAGCACATAGCAAGGAGTAAACCATGAGCATCACAGAGTGTGGTCCAAAAACCAAAAAAAATAAAAAAAAATTGTGCTACTTCTGGTTTATAAAATTGCATGCATTTTAAGGGCATACTTTCATGCCTTTTACAAATGAACTGTGACCACTTACATTTTTTTTTGGGGGGGGGCCACACCCAGTGACGCTCAGGGGTTACTCCTGGCTATGCGCTCAGAAGTCGCTCCTGGCCAGCACGGGGGACCATATGGGAACCAGGGGATCGAACCGTGGTCCGTCCTAGGCAAGGCAGCAGGCACCTTACCTCCTGCGCCACCTCCCTGCTCCCGTGACCACTTACTAATGTTCCAAAATCCTTATTCCTTCCACCATTGTTGATCCTTTTCCCCTTCCCTTCTGGCAAGTACACTTTGAATGATTATAAGTAATAACTTTCTAATGTCTTTCCAATATAATGCTTCTTATTGTTTTATATGAGTTTTATATTTTATATTGTTTTATATGAGTTTTATATTTTATATTGTTTTATATTGACATTTGTCTTTTACCTTCTAACTTTTTGTTAACAATGTCCATCTTGTTTCATTATATTATCATTAAGACATATTATAAAATAACAATAATATTCTATGGATGTATATTTATACATATATAATATAATTTTTATCCAAATTTATGTCTTTGAGTACTTAAACTGTTCCCGATTCTTGGCTATTAAACAGTGCTCTGCAATATGAAAAAAAAGAAATTTGCCAAATTTTTCTTAATTAGATTGACTTACATTAGGCTTATCAATAATTGAATCTCTATATATTATGTGAGTAGGCACTCAATACATGAATTTTATAAACAAGTGTGAATGTGTATCCTGATGATCTATAATATTTAACATCAATGATGTAATCAGGAAAACTTCAGGAAGTTCAATATATCATAAAAGTAAAATCTTGTGGCCTCTGATGATCATTTACTTATACCTCAGTTTTTGTTGATTTTAAATAATTTGTAATTAAATTAAATTATTAATATTTTAATCAAGAATTTTATTTATTATCAATTAAATTTTATTTATTTTTATTTTTTTGATTCTTTGAACCACACCTGATGATGTTCAGGGGTTACTTCTGGCTCTGTACTTACAAATTGCTCCTGGCTTAAGTGACAATATGGGATACAGGGGATTGAAGCCACGTCGTCCTGGATCAGGTGTGTGCAAGACTATCACTCCAGCCCCGAATTTATTTTATTGATTACATTTAATTTAAATTAAATTTTTATTTATTTATAATTACATTTTATTTAGGCTCTATGATTTTCAAAGTAATTCATAGTTGAGTTTCAAGTATACTAACCTCCAACACCTATCATATAACCATAATCAATGTCATCTTCCTCCTACCAATGTCCTATTTTCTCTCCCATATACCAACCTTAAGAAGGCAGCTTATTCAGAGACACATTTTAAAATGTGTTTATTATAGTTTATATCTCATACTTTCTGGTTTGTAATTTCTATGGTTCATAACTATTGTTAAATGACACATTTTTGGGGCCAGACTTATAGGGTGTTTGTATTGTATTCAGACAACCCTGGATGGATGGATGGATGATGGATCCGGGTTCAATTCCCAGAATTTCATATGGCCCCCCAAGCCTACCAGGAGCAATTTCTGAGCACAGAGCCATAAGTGGCCCCTGAATGACTTCATGTGTGGCCAAAAAAACAGAAATAAATAAATAAAATACCTAGAAAGTTTGATGTTCTTAATACCTATATATCTATATTTATTTAATGTATTTATAAAAAATTTAAGTAAATAAATAACATATTTTCAAAAGCAGTGTTTCCCAGCCTCCATCTCTGCCAATGCTACCTTCCATTTGCCTCTTCTTATCCCTTCCCCCTTAAGATTCTTTCTTTTACTATCAGTCATATACCTCAACTTCGAGGATAATAAAGTATCTCCCTTTCAAGTGGCATGCTTTCTCTTGTCTTGTTATTCCTTCTTCATGGTTATTTTAATATTATTCTTTCTTCCTCTGATTTTCTTTGCTCAATATGTTTTCTGTATGTTCTAACCAAGTTATAGCAAATTGCATTATCTAATTTCTTTCTTGTAGTTGTACAGCATTCTATTGTATATACTATAACTAATCTACTAATGGACACCTAGGTTGGTTACTTAGCCTAGCCTTAGAGTAAATGCTACAGTAAATAATGATATGTATCTTTCTTTTTTAATTACTCATTTGATTTATTTGGTGTTGCCAAAGAAATGGAATTACTGGGCCATAAAGTAATACTATTCTTACTATCCTGAGTAATTTCCATACTGTTTTCCATAGTGGTTGAATTAAGCAACATTACCACATTACCATAATGAGAGTTTCTCAACATCCCCTCCAAATGTTCCTAGAATTTTTCATATGTGCCATTTTTGGCATTTTTATTTGAATTTTCCTGACTGTAAGTGATAATGAGCACATTTTCATGTGCCAATTGACCATCCATCTATTTTCTTCAGAGAAGTGTCTATTCATTTCCTCTCCCCACTTTTGATAAGGTTTTTGGAGTTTGGGAGTTTAGTTGTTATTTTTATTGATCTTTATAAATTTTTTTGTATTCTCTCTATATATATCTTTTGCTGATATCCAGAGTACAATTACTTTCTTCCATTAACTGGAATTTCTTTTAGTTACAATTCACATATTTTCTCCCATTCAGTTGGGTATTTTCATCATATATATTATATATATCAGCAAAAGATATATATATGTGTGTGTGTATATATATCTTTTGTTGATATCCAGAGTACAATTACTTTCTTCCATTAACTGGAGTTTCTTTTAATCATAATTCACATATTTTCTCCCATTCAGTTGGATATTTTCATTATAACCACTACATCATTGGGTTTTTAACATGTACATTCATGTTATTTTTATGAAGTTCTATTTGTTAAACCTTAGTTTTGTTTCCTTTACCAATGGAATTGTGTCATTGAAAACACCTTTATAGTTTAAATATTGGATGTTTTCCAATATTTTAGCAGTGTATTTACAGGTAATTGACTGATCTTAAGGTTTTTGACTCCCTTTGAATTACCTTTTCTGTATAGTATGCGACATAATCTAGCTTCATTTTTTTGCATATGATTATCCGGTTTTCTCAAGACCATTTATTGAAGGGGCTATATTTATGACCTCATTCCCTTCATGAAAATTAGTTGATCATAGACCTGGGGGATTTTCTTTGGTTACTTATTATAACCTGTCATTCAAAATGTCTTTCCTAAGTCCAATACCATGATGCTTTTGTTTATTTGTTTGTTTTTGGGCCACACCCGGTGACGCTCAGAGGCTACTCCTAGCTATGTGCTCAGAAATCGCTCCAGGCTTAGAGGACAGCAGGGATCGAACCAAGGTCTGTCCTGGGTCATCTGCATGCAAGGCAAACAGACTATCGCTGGACTACCATTCTGGCCCCCTACTATTCAGCTTTTGCTTTGTAATTTAGTTTCAGGTTGGTTAGTGAGATACCTCCCATTTCCTGTTTAACTCAGTTTGAGGAGGATATCAACTCCTTTCCAACTCTTTATTAGTAGACATTAGGGTTGAAGTTACTTTCCAACCTATCACATGTGAAGAAAAAATAATGACAGAGGGCACCAACATATCATAGACCACATAAGTAATTTATCAGTGAACACAAGAACCAATTTCATTGAGACAGACTGCTCAGATCAAAGGCAAGCATTTTTTTTCAACTAAAATAATTCTGCTTGAGTTTTTAAAATAGGAATAGTGTTAAACAAACAAACAAACAAACAAACAAAAAAGCATTGGCCCATAAGTTAGCCATTAGTAGCTTGGATTTAGCCCTACCTTGGATAAATATTTATTTATCCAGATACCGAGGAGAATATTATGAATTACTAATAAAGCATGGCTTCTATATTGCTTTAAAGAATTAAGAAATATCATACAAGCTAGTGATCATTTTTATTAAAGGTATTATTGGTTAAAGTCACTTTATCTTTATTATTAAACAGACTACATCTTTTAGATCATCAAGTACTGTTCCCATTTATACTGAGGTAAATTTTACATAACATTATATATTTTAAAGTACAGCAAAATATTCATTGTCATTTAGTACAATCATAATTTTGAGTTATAAATAACTACATTTGGTAACAAAATATTCCCAGCAATTGAAATTTAAACTCCAGACCAATTAAGTAAATTTCTCCCACTTCTTCCCCTCAGCCTCTGACAAATCTTCAACATTGTTCTGTTCTATGGAGATATTTTATATACATGACATTATAAATATGTAGTTTGTGTTTTCATATTACATAGTGTCTTAGAAGTTTATCAGAATTAGAGCATGTATTTTTCTTTTCTGTATTGAATAATATTCCATTGCATGTACGTACTACAGTTGCTTATGTTTTCATACCTTGCTGGATATTTGAACTGTCTCCATGTTTTGGTTACTATGGATATTGATATTTTTTGTGGGTTTTGGGTCACACCTGGCAGTGCTCAGGGGTTACTCCTGGCTCCATGCTCAGAAATTGCTCCTGGCAGGCATGGGGGACCATATGAGGCACCGGGTTCGAACCGATGACCTTTTGCATGAAAGGCAAATGCCTTACCTCCATGCTATCTCCCGGGCCCCGGATATTGATATTTTGAACATGTATGTACAAGTTATCATGTTATTGACTGTGTGTCTGTTTTAATTTTGGGATATGTTATATGATATTCTATATTATGTCCAATATACATAATTTCATGTTGAGCTTTCTGAGGATCCATTAAATCATTTTCCACATTACTTAACTTTTACAATTCTACCTCAAATGTATTAAAATTTTATATTTTTGTACTAAAATTCATCAATCCTTATCAATACTTATTATTTTTAAGAATTGTAATAGCAGTATCATTGGTAGAAATTTATACATATGGCTGGTTTTGACATGTATAATTTTTAATTTAATTTCATTGAAACCATTGTGATTTACAAAATCCTTCATAGTTGGGTTTCAGACATACAATAAATCAAAGCCAATCCCACCATCAGTGTTGACCTCCCTCCATCAGAGTGCATCTCATACCTTCACTCTCTGATCCACAGTCTGCCAGTATATCAGGAACATATTAAGTTTAGATGGATAAAGTGTATGCTACTTGATTCCATTGATCTTGCATTTTGCTTGGATATTTAGTCCTGTCCTTTTTTATTGCAACCAACTCACCTGAGATCACCTGAATTTCTCTTTCTTTTTCTTTCTTTTTTTTTTTTTTTACTTGCTTTGGTTTCTTTTGAGGGGCACACCTGGCAATGCTCAGGGATTACTCCTGGCTCTGAACTCAGAAATCACTCTTGGCAGGCTTTGGGTACCATATGGATGCCAGTTATTGAACTCAGTTCTGTCCCAGGTTAGCTGCATGCAAGGCAAATGCCCTACCATGGTGCTATTGCTCTGGCCCAGTGCCTTGTATTTCTTTAATCACTAATAAACTTTAGAATCAGGTTCATATGTTTTATAGCAATTTGTATATTTTCTTTTTATTTAAAGGCATTTCCTTAAATTAAAAAAATATTTGTATTTTGGTTATTCACTTGAAGAGTATATTACATATTTTGGATATTAGAATGAACAAAGATTATTTTCAATATTTTTATTTAATTCTAATATACTTAGAAGCACTAATTAAAATTTTTTAAATTTTAATTTATTTTTTACTTATGCTTTTGGTATGAAAATTTGTCTCTATGTTTTTTTTTTTTTTTAAGATTTTCTTGTGGGGCCGGGCGGTGGTGCTGCAGGTAAGGTGCCTGCCTTACCGCGCTAGCCTTAGATGGACCATGGTTCGATCCCCTGGTTCCCATATGGTCCCCCGTGCCTGCCAGGAGCGACTTCTGAGTGCATAGCCAGGAGTGACCCCTGAGCATCACTGGGTGTGGCCCAAAAACAAAAAAAAACAAACAAAAAAAAAGATTTTCTTGTTTTATTTCAAATGTTAGGCCTAACTCTCAATTGAGCAATTTGAGTTACTTTTTTGTCTGTATTAAATATAAGATCAGCCATATTGTTTTTAATGTGAATTTTCAGATGTTTTGTATTATTTGTCGAAGGCAATAGTCTTAGTTCTCTGAATTATTTTGGCATGTTTGTTGAAAATAAATGAAGCTTAGATACATGTATTAAATTAATTTTAATTTTTCTTACTAATTCAATCAAACTCATGAGAGATGGAAACCACAGGGATGTTGTCACGATTTCTATTAAGCACATGAGGAGATTAAAAGTGAGGTGATAAATATATAAGTAATAAAATATCTTCCATTAACTATCTACCTTTCCTTGCTGTAAAGGGTCTAGAGGCACTATTTATGAATTTTGGAGCAATTCTAAATAATTCTTATTACAATGTAGATCCTAAATTTAAGTTCTACAACTCATTAATGGCAAGTTCTCATTTAGGACATAGATGCTTCAGTATTAAAGCCCATTTTTATTTTATTGTACCACACAATTTTTAGATGTACAAATTGTTATTTCTTTTGCTTGTCTGTTTTCCAAAGATATTCTCTTTATTTTAATTAGAGTAATCCCCCAAAAGTAAGATCAAAACATTTCATTAGTTAAGATACCATCCTCTGTAAGCTTTAATAATAGGCTTTTTTCCTCATATAATTTATTATGTGTCTTGCTTACTTTCATCAACTTTGGAAAAGGATCTCCAGCTGCACCATATATTAATATATTAATATAATATACCAATGTTTTTAATATACCAAGATCTCAAACTATCTAACTAAATTTGAAAAGTCAACAGGATATTGTGTTACTAACATTCTTTAAAAAAGTGGATCAAAACTCCTAAAATTCATTAGAAACTATAAACACCCAAGAATAGCTAGAGCAATCGTTGGGGAAAAAGAATATGGGGGGCATCATTTTCCCCAAATTTGAATTGTATTATGAAATTATAGTCATTAAAACAGCACGGTGTTGGAATAAAGACACATCCTCAGATCAGTGGAATAGACTTGAGTAGTCAGAGAATGCTCCCCATACATGCAATCAACTAATCTTTGATAAAGGGGCAAGAAATGCAAAATAGAGCAAGAGAAATCTCTTGCAAAATAGATCAAGGGAAGCCTCTTCAACAAGTGGTATTGGGACAACTGGTCAGCCACTTGCAATAAAATGAACTCAGAACTCCAGCTAACACCTTGCACCAAGATCAAATGCAAGTGGATTAAAGACATTGATATCAGGCTAAAACCACAAGATATATAGAATAACACATAGGGAAAACACTACATGACATTGAAACTAAAGGCATCTTCAAGGAAGAAACAACACTCTCCAAACAAGTTGAAGCAAAGTTACACAAATGGGACTAGATAAAGCTGAGAAGCTTCTGCACCTCAAAGGAAATAATGTCTAGGATATATAAAAGCCATCCACAGAATGGGAGAAGCTATTCACCCAATACCCATCAGATAAGGGGCTAATATATAAGATATACAAGATACTGACAGAACTTAACAAAAAAATATCTAACCCCAACAAAATATGGGGAGAAGAAATGAACAGGCACTTTGTCAAAGAAGAAATAAAAATGGCCAAAAGGCACATGAAAAAACTCTCCACACCACTAATCATCAGGGAGCTGCAAATCAAAATAACAATGAGGTACCATCTCACACCACAGAGACTGGCACACATCACAAAGAACAAGGACAATCAGTGCTGGTGGGATGTAGGGAGAAAGGAATTCTCATTCACTGCTGGTTGGAATGCCATCTAGTCTAGCCCTTATGAAAAACAATATGGAAATTCCTCAAAAAAACTGGAAATTGACCTCCCATTTGATCCAGCTATACCATTCCTAGGGATATACCCTAGGAACACAAAATTCAATACAAAAATCCCTTTTTCACACCTATATTCATCGCAGCGCTTTTTACAATAGTCAGACTCTGGAAACAACCAAGATGCCCTTCAATAGATGAATGGCTAAAGAAACAGTGGTACATATGCTCAATGGCATATTATGCAGCCATCAGGAGAGATGAAGTCATGAAATTTTCCTATACATGGATGTATATGGACTCTATTATGCTGAGTGAAATTAGTCAGAGGGAGAGAGACACACACAGAATAGTCTCACTCATCTATGGGTTTTAAGAAAAATTAAATACATTGAGATAATTGCCAGAGATGAGGGCTGGAAGAAGTGGCTCATATCTGAAGTTCACCACAAAGAGTGGTGAGTGCAGTAAGAGAAATAGCTATGCTGACAACTAGCGGAACAATGTCAGTGTGGGGTGTAGAAAGTCAGTCCTAAATACAGGTAGGGGTTTGGAGAAGGAAGAGATGGGGGCATTGGTGATAGGAAGGTTGCATGGTGAAGGGGATGTTCCTGTTTTGACTGAAACCCAACTACAATTATGTTTGTAATCATGGTGTTTAAATAAAGAAATTTTAGGGGGGCGGAGTCTGGGGAAAAAAGAAATTAAAAAAAAACTTTTCTGAAATTGAGCTTCTGGGTTTTAAAATATCCCATTAACCCCTTTTAACTGCTCTGTTTCTTATGATCAGAGCAAAATAAATAAATAAATAAATAAGTAAATAATAAATAAATAAATGAGATACTCTACATTGGGTGATTTTATGACTTATCCCCCCAAAACTCATAGATTATTTCTTTGGAAAATAGTATATTCAATTGTTAAATTAAGCATATATTCTGTATAATTTGAATGGGAAAATTCTCTCCATAGTTACAAAACACATATTTCTTCTTCTATGGAACAAAATTAATTCCTGAAAGATAGGCTGCATATTATTCCCAGTTGCGGCTCATGGAGCTAAAATATAATTCACCTGATTACATACACCCATATTATCCATTAGAGAAATGCTGGTAAGCAGTGATTATATGGGACTTTATGGACTTTTTGATTGTAATTAGTGTTATGGGAAACTGAAATTGTAAGTTATTTAATTATATTAAACAATTAAAATTTAATCCCACTTAAATTGTAATTAGTTTACTAAATTAAAATTTAAATAAAGTAATTCCATGTGTCAATTAATTAATAATTAATGGGAGGGTTACAGCATTTTGGAATTTTGATCCCTAGACTAGATAAAAAGTAGGAATGGAGCTAGAAGACAATTAAGGGTCAATTTAACATGGGTTAGTTAGCATTAATAGGTGAAATCACTCAGGAAGAGTTACTCAGATATTTAGGTAATATTTTATACACTTATACAATTATTTCTATGAGGTTTCTCTGTGTTTTATCAATTATTTCTATGTGAGTTTCTTTATTTCTTTATTATTTCTATGAGTCTTTTATTGTATACATTTTAAGACCCTATATATAATAGCATTTATATAATATATAATATATAATATATATATATATATAATATATATATATATATATAATATATATATATAATATATAATATATAATATATAATAGTAGTTTCTGATGACATATTCTAGTGTAGGTACCTCTATTTAGTACCATCTAGGGTGAGATAATTATTTAATTGAATATAATGCATTACAAAGTTACAAGTTTATTCATGATTGAGTATACAGGTTTATCATGTTCCAACTCCAATCCCTTACCATTATCAAATTTCTTCCACCAGTGTCCCAAATTATCCTATCATTTTCCCAACATAATACTAAGACAGATATTTTTCATTATTTCTGATTCATTTTAATCATAGTGGCTTACAATACTGTTGCAGACAGGGTATTGTTCATGAAACTTATTCTTATTATAAAGGAAATTTCCCTGTATTTTAAAATGTTTAGTTGCATACCTGACCAATGCTCACTAGATATTAGTAAAGTGTTTCCAAATTCTTACATCCCAGAATGTTTATAGACATTGCAAAATACCCTATGGCCCATGCTGGTCATTGACTACCACTGCTTTAAATGGTAGGTGGTAAAGTTAGATTTAATTTTCTAAAAGAATTGGGCATATATCATTATACTGGACCTCACTTGTTGATTCAATTGCTACCTTTTATGCACCCATTCTATCTCTGTTCTGAACTAAAGATTAGTATTTCTCCAAGATTAATACACTAGTTCCTTAATTGCCAATTGGACAGTATTTGGTTCATGATCTGATTGGACTGAGGAGCAAGAAGTAGAAAGTGGTCAGAGCTATTATTTGGATGGAGGGCAGAGACAGGAGTCAAGGTGTGATATACATTACTAAGGAGCATAGATTCCCTCCAAAAAGCACTGAAAAGACTATGAAAACTCATTTTCTTTAGTTTTCTTCATAGCTAGAAAGTTAAAAATGAGCTGAAAAAAGTATGAGTGATGTAGAGGATGCTAAATTACTTAATTTAGTGAAGGATGCCATTTTGGATTAAGGCAATGGTAATGAGGATTCCAATAAAGGAGGCAGATTTTGGTTATATTTGAGAAGTAGCACTGAGGAGATTTGATGATTACTTGGATTTGAAGTATAAGAAAGAAGGATTCAAAGATGGTTCCAACATAACTTTTTAAATTGTGTGCTTATTATATCTTTCAGAAATGCCAGATAAGAGCAGCTATAAGTTTTGCATGGTGTCTGAGTTCAGCCCATAGATGGATGTTTCCAGAAAGGACAACTGCCTTTATTTTCTATCTAAGGAAGTGACAGCAGTTTAAGAACTTAATGTTTCAGGGGTAGGAAATATATGCCCTGTGCCTCTTCTGAAAGCTAATGAAAAGTCCAAAGAGAAAACGCCTTCCTTTAATACATCCTGGGAGGCAATATTCTTGGAGTTCTGTGAAAAAAGAGACTAGGCCAAAAATAGCTACATTATATTCTGTTATAATCCTAAGCTTAGTTTTAGTCTTGCCATCTTTTGTATGCCCTCTGAGTAGGAATTTCATGCTTAATGCACATTCTACAGGAAGGAATTTTAACAGAGGAAACAAGATTTGTTTAAACAAGAGCTTTAGTTCCCGATCTATTATACCATCTTAAACATCTCTCTTTTCATTCTCTATCTTTGTGGTTTCACTTTGTTATTCTGGTTCTTGTCTGGCCTGTGCCATGACTAGTCAAAAGGCAAGTCTAAGACTGTTTTTGATCATTTACTTTTAATTGGACTATCTTGTCAAGAATATTTATAAATTTTTTAAATTTTTATTGTGACTAAAGTGAATTACAAATCTTTCACAGTAATATTTGAGGTACATAGTGACAATAAATCAGGGCCATTCCCACCACCAGTGTTGTTCTCCCTCCTCCCCTATTCCCAACATGCCTCCCATGTCTCCCTCTCTTGCCCCCGGTCTGCTTGTGTTAACTGCTTTCCTCTATGTATAGCTTGATAGAGATTGAGTATTAATTCTGTTGTCATTGACTTTGGGTTTGGTGTTTGAGTCTGATGATTTTTTTATTTCCACTCAATGATCATATGACTGTTTGGTCCTGGTACCCGCCATTTCCCCCCCTCAATCCATGAAGCAGAACAAGATGTTTTATATATGTGGTTCTGTGAATAATTTCCTGTGATTGTTTCCTTACAGAGGTTCTCAAAGTTGAACACATCATTGTCTCAAAGTAAAATCATATTATTCTCCCAAATCTAGCTTCTCTCAGCAAAGAGAGGATTCATAGACATCTAGTAAGAGAGTGTACTTTTGGGCCCATATTTGTACCTACAGCTGTGCTGTGTATGAACTTGTCTATTTGTGGAATCAGAATCTCTGTACTATCAGTTAACTTATAAGGCAGTGGTATTGACTAAAGAGTTGGAGACTTTTTATTGTTTGCTTGTCTCTTTGGGTAGGAAAACATTTGTATGTCTGTAAGGGAACTTGAATCAAAAATCTAGAGATGATCCCCTGGTAGAATTTCAATTATTATCTCTCATTTACTTATCAAATTCTCAAATTCTAATCTGCCATCTGAAATCTTTGCTTGTTGAGTGACAAAGCAGAAAATGTTAAACTTGAAACAAATTCGTTAAACTCTGGGCTGCTTAGTATGAAAAACCTAAAAGTGTCATTCACTTTGCTGAACCTATAATCATCATAGATGTGGTCTAGTTATTATTAAAGAGAAGCCAGGGCCAGGCTTTCTGAGCTGCTGATTTCCATTTAATGTATCTGTCTGATTCTGTATTTATTTGGGAAGCTGGGTGGTGTGACATGTACTCAGCTTTCCACTTATTTAGGCCGTTTGAAAGTTAGAATACTCACATTAATTTTTTTAAATAGTTCTACAAGTGGAAGTATTTATGTACCCTGTTATGAAAAATACAACAGGCTGCACTAAAAATAGTTCAGCAAGTTCTAGTTATTCTTATGACTTGCCACAAATAAATCTCCATTCTCTGTCTAAATAATACAACCCTGTCTATCCTATATATTTTTTGGATGTTTGCTTGGTGACATGAGCAATTGAATGCTATTGATAATGAAACTGTTTAAGAAGAATATCCAGCAATATGGAAGACTCATAATGTAATACCAAGTAAAATATATGTTTGAAAAATGTATAGTTTTCTCAACATGAGATATAGAAGGTAAAGAATTCCATCCATCTTTCTAGTCAAGTGTTTAACGGGCACCTACACAGCAAGCTTCCTGACCTTATGAGCTGGCTTGCTAGCTGTAGAAATTGAAACTAAATAAATAATGAATGTGTTACCTAAGTGAGAGGAATGAGAGTGGAAATATATGAGCCTCAGAAAAGACAAAAATTGAGCCAATCATGAGAAAAGAAGGAGGAAGAAGATATTTGAGGAGCTGTGGTATATAAAGGCCTCTATTAGGAACTAGTCTAGAGAGTGTGAGGAGCACATAGAAGAGGTAGAGTGGTATGTTTGAGGTTAAGATTTGTAGAAGAAAGGGTTATGAAAAATCATAGGGACTTGGTCTTGTAAGATTACACAGGGTATTTTAGAATTAGGATTCTTTCGCAGGAGTTTGGGAGGCAAAGTTTAATAAGGGAATGACTTAAGTGGATGCATATTTTAAAATATCATTTTGACTAAATGTAAAAAAACAAAATAAAAAAACCAAACAGACCTCATTTTATGATCTGACAGAATTGAAAAGTCTTGTTTCAGATCATTGATGTTGACCTGGACAATTTAATCACTACCCCAAAGTCCCTTCTGTGGCAATGTCTGCAGAAGTTTGTAGTTTTCCTAACATTCAAGAGAACTACACTGGCATATAATAGAAAGAGTTAATGTGTTACCTAACCTTATGTGGCATACAGTTTACATAAGACATGCAACAGACCACCATATTGTACACTTTCAATTAATTTAACTGTTCTATAAAAATTGCATATCCAAAAACTAACAGAAAATAAATGCAGATTTATTATTATCTTCAGAAATGATTACTTTTTTGTGCAAACAGATGCAACCTGGATACTAACCAGGTGATTCTAATATATAGTTGTGTTTGAGAATAATTATTTTGGATGATCTACCTTTAGATAAAATTTAGGACTTGAAATAGATAAAATTTGTTTCAATTTGTTTATATTTCCAAGTTTGTTAATGTGATCAAGTCAATCATCCTTAGCTTATTCTTTTATAAGTAAAATTAGGAATGAATTACTATCCCAGATAGCCACCATAATGGTTGATTTAAACTCATCTAGTGTTATATTAGTACAAACTAAGAGACTATTATCTTGCCCTCCCCAACTTCTAACATACAGATTGTGCTTGTTCCATTTGTAATGTAACAGATTTTTTCTCTTCCTCATAGCAATCAATTTATGTTAGTATACTGTCAATATCTTCCAAAACTGTTTCAGTTACAACATTCTCAGTTATAGCTTGAATTGCTACTTATTTTGAGTGAAGAATATTTGGAATAAACAAAATGATGACTAGACAATCTTCATAGTTACTTGTCTTTACTCAGCAACTTTAACAATATTGCAGACATCAGTATAAATACTTTGTCTTCCTGATGCTTGCCCTGTATAACAGTCAGCTACAAGGCATTTGTAATTGTTTTCATACCATAACTTGATAACTTTATTTAGATAGGGACAGTCTGCATTGATGAAGGGTGTGTGTGCTATTTTTATGACAGAAATTCAACTACAATCATGCCTATAAATTATGGTTCTTAAATAAATATGTTGTTTAAAAATAGATAGGGGCACTCTCTAAAGATAAATTTAGTTCGATGATCAAGTCAGGATGCATTTATTAAAACATCAATTATACTTTGCTCTTTCCTTCACAAAATCCTTAAATCATGGGCAGTTTCAGTGAGATGTTCCAGAAATCAAGTTCACTTGGGTGAATGACTTAAATTGGCATTTTTATAAATATTACTTCATCTCAAAACTTCAAGAAATCTATTCTTTTTTGTACTCTCTAGTTACTAAGGCATATTTGTTTGCAAGACTTGTTGCTCTATTGTTAGAATATAGAATAGGAAATAATAAGTCTAGGAGGCTAATGCAACAAAATGATATCCTCCAAAGGGACATAATTTCCCAAGGTACTAAAGAGAAAGCACCAATGACATGAGAACAAAGTCGAATTGCCACAAATGCCTCTGGTTTCCTACTTCCTTTGGAAGTTACTTTTATTCTCCTTGGATACAGAAATTTTTTTATAAGTAAATGTGACCATCTTAGGCAGTAATAACCAGCACTACATTACTTGAATGAACAAAGATGTAAACTTTTAATCTGACATTCATCTTAAATAAAATTGTGAGAGAGCTGATGAGATAACCAACCTAGTTTTATACCTCAGAAGCCCAAAAGTAACCTAAATACAAATCCAGGAGTAAGCCTTGAATACTGATACACATGGCCCCACATCAAGAAATCTTGTGAAAGACTCTACTCCACTTAGGTCACATAGCTCCCTTTATTTTATAATGTAGCACAGTATAGTAAAAATCACTAATGCTTGGCCAAATCTTAGTCATATAGCTAAATAGATTGAAGGTGGTATATACTGTCACCAGATGTCAGGCTACCTTAATAGACAATTATCACACTAGTCCCATATTTTGAGCTGAGAAAAAGCTATTGGCCAAGGGAAGGAGAGAAATTAGAAAAGTAGAGGTGGAAGTGAAAGTGTGAATTGATAATAAAGAAATCTTCCATAGAAATAACTACCGAAGTAAAATTAGGTGACGTATACAAAGGAAGAGAGGAACTCCCCAAAAGAAATCTTTTCATGAATGTAAGACATATTCACAAGTATTCAACTTTCATAGATAAAAAAAATATGTGGAAAGATAAAATAAAGTTGGGAAATTAAAAAACGGAAAATTAGGGGTCAGAGAGATAGCACAGAGGTAGGGCATTTGCCTTGCATAAATGTTGACCCAGGACTGATGGTAGTTCGAATTCCGGCAATCCGTGTGGTCCCCTGGCCTGCCAGAAGCAATTTTTGAGCACAGATCCAGAAATAACTCTTAGCACCACCCAGTGTGACCCTAACCTCTGCCTCCCCCCCAAAAAAACCAAACAGAAAATTAGGAAACAGGTATGAAAGAAAGCATAGTCCTAGTTTTTGTATAATAATATATTTATAAAGTTTGAGACAGACTTAAATCGTAACAGTCAGAAGAGGCAATATGATATATACAGGCTCAGTTGATTTATGCATATCTCAGAGAATACAGTCTCCTTAGACTTCATATGGGGTTACTCTTTTATTTTCACAAAATAAGTAACCACACTAGAAACTTCATATTTCCTTCTAACTTTAAAATTATCTCTGTCGGGGCCAGATGGTGGCACAAGTTGTAAAGCTTGCACACGCTAGCCTAGGACAGACCACGGTTCACTTCCCACAGTGTCCCATATCCCCCAAGCCAGAAGCAATTTCTGAGCGCAGAGCAAGGAGTAACTCCTGGGCATTACCAGGTGTGGCCAGACCCCCCCCCCAAAAAAAAAACCATTATCTTTGTGTTTCAGTTATTAAGTGGATTTGTTTTATATTGCAGAGAATTGTCTCCCAATTTCTTTGAAGTCAAAATATAAGACATTTATAGAAACAGTTGTCAAACAAATATGGTAGAAAATACCTCGGATAGAATGACAAGTGAGTGGGTAGAGCATGGTTCATGCTAAGTGAGAAAATGGGGTCTCTCCCTGTGTTTATCATTTTGATTATGGCAGATGGATATTTCTAGGAATCAAAGGGTCTTACATGGTAGTCTCTGGCACAATTCTGCCAGAAAGTTATTTCACTTTCTGGATCTCAGCATACTCATATTTAAAGTGAAAGATTAAATTAAATGAGGGGTGGAAATTGGTTTTTCAATTGTGCCAATTTTGATCAATTAGAGGTGAGAAAGATTTTAACCAGCAGACAGGTAACATCTTATTTAAGCATCATCTGTCATGAATGCTTTAGTGGGAATTGGTTTGCTGGCATGTTTCCATGTGACAGATGAGGCATTTTCCACCTGGGTAAGTGTATGACAAACCTAGTCCAACGCTTAATCCCACTCAGCAAATAGATGGTATGAGTTTTTGTATATTAACAGTTTTTTTTTGTTTCTCTGACAGTTATTTTTAATAAATTTCTTCCCTCCATCCTTTCCTTCCTCCCTTTTTCCTTCCTTCCTTCCTCCCTTTTTCCTTCCTTCCTACCTTCTTTCTTTCTTCTTTCCTCCTTCCTTCCTTCTTCCTTCCTTCCTTCCTTCCTTTCTTTCTTTCTCTTTCTTTCCTTCTCTTTCTTTCTTTCTCTCTCTTTCTTTCTTTCTCTTTCTTTCTCTCTCTCTTTCTTTCTTTCTTTCTTTCTTTCTTTCTTTCTTTCTTTCTTTCTTTCTTTCTTTCTTTCTTTCTTTCTTTCTTTCTTTCTTTCTTTCTTTCTTTCTCTCTCTCTCTCTCTCTTTCTTTCTTTCTTTCTTTCTTTCTTTCTTTCTTTCTTTCTTTCTTTCTTTCTTTCTTTCTTTCTTTCTTTCTTTCTTTCTTTCT
>PVKC010002660.1:0-42305 GCA_004027635.1 Crocidura indochinensis
CCTCAAGCACTGTCAGTTATGAGTCAATCCTCCAAAGTATATTTCCAACATGTGCTGCTAACTAGTAGCTGTAATTATTTATTGTGCTTCTTATAGAAGGTGTATAGATTTTAGCTAAAATTCTGCAACACACACTAGAAACATTTCCTATTTCCACCTGTATCCTCTTCATTTCAGTACAAAGCAGCCTATAATTCCTAAATGATCCCATTAGCATCTTTGTTGCAGGGCTGCCCTGGAGAATTTGTTGCAGAAGCAGTCCTTAAGTAATAATTGATGAGTATGGAGGGAAAATTGGCCAGGGTAATGCAGAGTTTCCCAAGAGGTTTCATTTCATCATTCAGTGTGGTAACTGGCTTACAAACATATATTTTATTGGTTGCCTTTTCTGTCTATTGTCTCTCCATTCCCTATTGGAATGGAAACCAAGTTATGAAGAAAAAATTCTATTCCTCAAGCATGTATGATAACTACCATGACTTAGTTAAAGCTTTTCCTTGCAGGTAGTGGAAACTGATTAGCCTAAAGTATCTTAGAATAATTCACTATTAGTATGTAACTGATGTTGACTTCCCACAAAGCCACTAGGGCATCTGTTCATTAATGGAATAAATTTACGCATAATTGTTGCCTTAGAGCAGAGACCCCCAAAATATGGCCCCAGGGCCACTTGTGTCTCACTGAAGACATTTATCTATCTATTGAATGGGTATTTTTGCCACTGCTGCCTGTCCTACTTAGCAGCCATTTATCCCAGGCCCTAAGTGTGAGATGTGCCAAATTCTCTGACTCCCCCTTTTTCTCTCTGTCTCAGACTCCTCCTCTCAGTCTGGGGGAGGGGTCCTCAAACTACATTCTGCCAGAAGCAGAAGCATAGTCCCCAATTGAAATACTGTTAAGTTTGTTGACTTAACTTTATTTGTTCTTCATGTATAATATTGTGTTTGTTCTCATTTTGTTTTTTATTTCAAAATAATATATGGAAACGTGCATAAAAATTTGTTCATAGTATTTTTTGAACTGTAATCCAGCCCTCTAACAGTATGAGGGACAGTGAACTTACCCCCTGTTTAAAATGTTTTAGTACCCCTGCCTAAGAGTCTTCTTATGATGGAAACCAAATTAAATCATAATCTAAGAAAAATATGTTTATTTTATTCTTCCGTAGTATAACAGTTTCTAGAATTGTACCGGACATAATTTAGGGCAGAAGTAGTGATATTTTACTTACTGGCAAGAATATCATTCAATTTATCTTGTGGAGTGCCTAGTACAGTGTTTATCACAATGTAGCTAATCAATACTTAAAAGTCTGTTGAATGAATCCCTATTGATTAAGTAACCTGGCTATAGGGCTTGATAATTACAAGGATGTGAAGTCACACATGAATCAATGATAATCACTGGAAACTAGAGTTAAACCACATCAAGGAATGTAATAACACCCTTCTTCGTTTATTACTCAATAAACCTATAATCTACTGCATAGCCAGAGCTGATTCTTAGGCAATACATACTATTCTGATGAACATTTAATATATGTACCTTTGACTTTATAATTGATTTATAGCATGTACTCTAAGAGATGATTTGGCTTGTAGTTTGAAAGTTTTAAAAGATCCCCACACTATCTGCATTTGAGCTTTCCTGTTCCAAGTTAAGAAAATGATGATTTGGGAGAATTCTTTGTAGCCATTCTGAAAGGATGCCTTGATGTATATTTGCCCTGATATTGTTTGAGCATAACATAAAGCATGATGAGTTTACAGTAATGCCTCATAAAAACAGGTTCTTGGACCCCTGGTGTTTGTCTAATTCAAGTATTTGCCTAACCTAGACACATTGGTGTGATCAACGAGTGTAGATAGAGTCCTCCTTGTTTTCCCACCAAAGATTGTCTTGGTGTGTTTGATTGAGTGGACCTCCATTACAATGGTAAGATTGTACCATTTGGTGAACCAGTTATACACAGATCTGAATTTGAGTACTTGCTTTACCTCTTCTGATTGGTACATGCCCATGCTTTCTTTTTATTAGTTAACTACTTTTTCTTGTTTGTTTGTTTGTTTGTTTTTGACCCACACACTGTATTTCTCAGGGATTACTCCTGGCTGTGCTCTCGAAATTGCTCTTGGCTCCAAGTACCATATGGGACACCTGGGGATCAAACTCAGGTTTGGCCAGGGTCAGATACATGCAAGAAAACGTCCTACCACTGCACTGTTGCTCTGGCCCCTAGTTAACTACTCATATTTAGGAGTTATTTTTATGAACTATCTTTGATGTGCATGAAACAATCCTGAAATGTAGTGTTCTTATATGCTATTTAACTTAATATATTTTTATCAATTTGTTAACATTTGGAAAAAAGGCAGTTTTTTTTGTGATCAAGATTATAACTTATTGTAAAGCATAGATAGTGGGCATCCATGCAAGTACGTTTTTTTTTGTCCTCGAAATTATACTTCTTATTGTTACTGATTGCATTGGTCCAGTGCCAGTTTACTTTCTGCATTGTTAGACAAAATTAAATATTAGTTTTAGTTAATGCTATAGAATATTACTTATGATGACCCAAACAATTTTAAGCCAATACTTAAAGTAATGTTAAGTGCTGTAAAATGGCCAATAGAATTGAAAACTTTTCAGTAATATTTTTGACTTATATATATATACATATATAGAAAATTTCAGTCCTGATACAAAATACTTACTTACAAATTATAATTTAACCCTTATCCATCATTTTACTCATATGTAAATTGTGAATAATAATTACTTTGCAAATTAATTTAAAGATGTAAGCACATAAATGTTCCTTAATACATAAAAAGTGTTCAGGGATAATAACTGATAAATTTCAGTATAATTGCGAAGTTAAGATGTAAAACATATGCAGCAATATATAATATCACTTGATATTTATATAAAAGTAGAGTAAAGTGCTCATATACTTGGAATTTATAGCACTGTAAAGCCAAGGGAGATGGTCATTATGGGCTAGAAGAAGCTGGTGAGGTTTTTAGTATAAATAGAATTAGATTTAAGTCTTGACTAAAAGACTAAATTTTAGCAAGTATGCTCACTATCTCAAGATAAGAAATTTAGAACTACTAGGATGGCTGGACAGATGCCTTCCCTACATGGTATTAATATTGGTAATTCAGGGGGATAGTTAAAAAGGGCTTACAGTTCTGCCCTTGCCATGAATAAGTCAGTTAAGGTTAAAATCTGGCAGTAGTTATAGTCTAATAAGGATTGTCAGATGATAATAGACAAAATTTTGATAGGAAGTAGATTGGGAAATAAAATAGGATGGAGGGCCTGAGTGGTGGCGCAAGCGTTAAGGCATCTGCCTTGCCTGTGCTAGCTTAGGACAGACCGCGGTTCGATCCCCTGGCATCCCATATGGTCCCTAAGCCAGGAGCGATTTCTGAGCACATAGTCAGGAGTAACCCCTGAGTGTCACCGGATGTGGCCCAAACAAACAAACAAACAAAAAAGGTAGGATGTTGATAAATTCATCTATTCAGAAGCCAGCTGAATAAAGTAAATTCTACATTTTGATAATCAAAATTTTAATGCTTGGTTTTGGGAGGGCGAGGTGTCTTGGACCACACCCAACTCTGCTCTGAACTTATATTCACTCTGTGCTCAAAGGTCATTCCTGGTGATGCTCAGGGGCCATTATGCCAGGCTGCCAATGAGCCAGAGTTGACAGCATGCAGATCAAGTGCCTTGTCCTCTGGTCTATCTCTCCAGATCGCCAGCATTTATTCATTTTCACCCATTTCCCCTGGATGAGCACATACAAAGAGGTTAAAATAAATGTTATAAGTCACTTGATTACTTATTTTTACATTGACCATATTTTAAAGAAAATATGCTCAAACAGAGCCTATTTGTTTTCAAAAGAAAAGTTTTAAAAATGACTGCAATGTAAAAGAACAAATATATTCTAGAGTTAATTTTAAAGATATCATGTGCTTTGTAGAAATGAAAGTGTTAACTTCTGTGCTCAGGTCCATTTTTATATTACCAGGCAAAACCAATGTCTCTACTGAATTATGGGTATGAGAACCATTATCTCCCAGGAGCACCTTGAAAAGTAGATGCCTAATCTCAATAATGTGACTTTCTACATTAAATAAATCCCCTATGTTGAGAACTTCTTAGTTCTTAAGAAGAAAATGTCTTATCCTTCCCCCATTCACTTTTTTTAAATAAGAAAAAGAAAAGAATGACAAAGAAATTTGAACTTTTACAAGGCAGAATTGATTTTGTTTCTTTCTACTTGGAATTCTTCATTGTTTTTTGTACATATGTTATCAAATATATGAATTAATCCAGGGGAATCAGTTTGCTTGACAAACAGTTTACCAGAAGAACTGTTTTCTCTCATATTGAATTCCTCTGCGTGTCTTACACTAAAATATATTCATATAAAATCGATATACTCTATTAACTTCACTTTATCAGCCTATAGGGCAATGCTTGCATATTAACTGAGAAATTATTTAGTTTGAACTTTGTTGGTGACGGCATTCTGTAGAGGCTCTGTTTTTCTTTCTAGAGAATCTAGGCTGTGATTTTTCATCTGGGTTTTACACTAGCATTAAAATGTGGCTGGCATTTGAAAGGAAGTTCTGACCAAAATCTGTTCAGTTTTGACATTAATGTTTAATCATATTTTTTACACTCACATGGGCTATCAGTAGTGAAATGTATAGAAATAGGTAGTGAAATTATGATCACTTGAACACTGTAAATATATTTTCCTAAACTTTTACTCTTGTATTTTTCTTGTATTTTTGTGTATAAATACACACATGTCTATATGTATATATTTGTCCACAAGCACCACTAGCTCAAAACACACATACATAAACATAGACTAAGATATGAGAAAGGTAAATTTACTTTATTATACACATACTCCTAAGTCTTGATTTGCTAAATAGGAGGGGATTTTTTGTTTGTTTGGTTGTTTGTTTTGGGTTTTGGGCCACACCCAGTGACGCTCAGGGGTTACTCCTGGCTATGCACTCAGAAGTCGCTCCTGGCTTGGGGGACAATATGGGAAACCGGGGGATCGAACCGTACTCCGTCCTAGGCTAGTGCAGGCAAGGCAGGCACCTTACCTCCAGCGCCACCGCCCAGCCCGCAGTTTTTGTTTTTTTAACTTTCCTCTTTATGGAAGAACAGTTCAACTCAATATATATATATACATACAATTGCAAGAATATAAAGAAGTTAAATATTGGGGCCGGGCGGTGGCGCTGGAGGTAAGGTGCCTGCCTTGTCTGTGCTAACCTAGGATGGACCACGGTTCGATCCCCTGGTTTCCCATATGGTCCCCCAAGCCAGGTGCGACTTCTGAGTGCATAGCCAGGAGTAACCCCTGAGCATCACCAGGTGTGGCCTAAAAACCAAAAAAAAAAAAAGTTAAATATTGTTGATCCTTTGTAACTGTTTATTTGGGGGAGCACGGCTCCCATGGACAATTTTCAGGGCCACACCTGGCAGCAATTAGGGAGTAATACAATGCTGGGATTAAAGCTCAGGGTCTTATAGATGTAAGATATTAACTCCACCCCTTTGACCTATCTTCTGGATCTAATATAATGTATTTTCAAGGCCTATATCTTGCATAGTGATATATACTTTACTATCTTAATTGAATGTAAAAATATTTTGTTTAAAAATTCCAGGGACAAGAAAATGTTCTAGTGTCAGAATTTTAAAACTGCAATATGTAGTCTAGTTCTGTTTGTTGAACCAAATGACTGCACAGTTAGCTAGTTACATTGGCTCTAAATGAGGAAAGAAGCAAATTAGAATCCATATCTTTTTTTTTTAACCATAGTTGATCATTCTCTTTATCAGTTTTGCATTGGCATGCTCTTATAAGGTTTTTTTTAAATCGTAAACACAGTCTTCCAAAATATTAAATACACAACGCTGATGTCTTGGCCTATGGACATTCTCACTTCAGCCTGTGTTCCCCTCTAAGGATTACTAGATGAATACCAATTCAACTTGGTAACTGCCAATAAAAAGTTCTTCATGCTTCCTGACAGGCTGTTCTATCATTACAGCTAAGAACTGAATTGTGCTTCTCTTAGTTACAGTGCCACATTATCATGCCAGTTTCCAAGTGGGGTCAGCCCTGACCTCAGATGCCTCTTAAGCTTAGACACGTCAGTCTAGCCTCTTGGATATTCTCTTTTTTTCTTGCCTAATTGACATGCACTGCACCTGGCACTATATTATTACTTCATCCTATTTAGACCCACAGGCTATTTCAGCTTATAAAGGTCATGTCTTATTTTAGCTGGTTTCAGCTAATTTGTTGCGGTAGGAAAATGAATTAGAGACAAGCTTTCCTTCAGATTCACTGAAGGGCCATATCAATACCAGGGCAAAACTTCCAGTGGACTCACTCAAATTCATGAGAATTCAGTCCATCAGTTTGCTCCCAAGTATTTTTTTTAACAAGTTCATGGATTAATTTATTGTCTCATTATTCAAGAGGTCTCAGATAGTTAGTGAAAAAAAAGTTAACATGGAATACAGGTCTAACATAGGTGGAATGCCTCCAGAATTTAGGATTCTAGGATCAGAAATATCCACTAATAAAACTCCTCCTTGGAAATGACCCCCAGCAGCTTTACAATCACCTGCTGATAATTTGATTTAAATCACATTTCCTCAATCTGTTGGTGAGTACCATATGCCCACTTAGGATAGGATGGAAAGATGTACTTTGGTGAGACATATTGTGCCTATTTCCTCCCTCAATCTAACAAGTTTGTCAATGTGAAAATGAAATAGGATATTTTTTGTAACTTTTAAATGTGGTATTTGAAGCTTTGCTTAATAAGGTCCATCATTTTAAATAGAAGTCACATGGTACATAGAAACTTGCAGGCAGTCACTAACTTGAGCATGTTGGAAAGTACATTTTTTTTTAAAGTAATTAATAGCTGCTTTACGGAGAGTGAGGGGAAAGACATTATGGAGGGGGGAGACCAGATTTAATCAGAGAATTCAGGAAGAACAGTTGATGAGAGATATTAATCAAAGTAAAGCATGGTCAGATAAGGGATGGGATCAGATAATTCACTCGCAAAAATGAGTTAGAGCAAAGGAAAAGGAAAGTGGGGGAGGGTGACACGATAGAGAAAATCGCATATGCAGGGGTAGTCAAATGTCAAACCTCATTAAAGAAGTTGTCCAAAACATCTCTAATGAGCTGGAAACAATGTGCAACTCGCCTGGTTAGAGGCTTTTTTGCACAAATTCAAACTCAGGCCAGGTTGCTCGATGGGTCTTCAGAGAAATTACAAACGCTGGAGTGAATCCTCGCCAAGGAGAACTGTGTTAGCAGACTTACCTCACCCACCTCTCTTTGGCATCTGAGAAAAAGAGAAAGACAAAGCTACCTTCCTTCTTGAGGTGATGCTGAATTAGCTTCAACTATATGTTGCCACTAATCATTTTGAGTTAGAGAAACCTAATAAAAAGCCACAAAGGACACAGCCCAATGTTTTCTAAAGTACCAGGATCTCAAGCAAAGTTGGGGGCCAGACATCAGTGAGCAGGGGAAGGATTTGATGGAAATCTGTGTTCCTCTGCCAAAGGAGTTAACTACGCTGAGCCACCTAAGCCATCTGTATATGCAGAATGACCTTGGCAGAAGTAGAACACATTATTTGTTTCCATGGAAGTTTTTTTTTTTTTAATCAAGCGACATGGTCTAGTGCAAAGGTGTCCTCATGGTTTCCTGCCAAGAACTCCTGGGCAGCTGATGAAATGGGAACTTCTTTCAAGTTTCTCATTTAACTTTGTCCTTCATGTATGCTTTATAATTAATAAATTAAAAAAGTCATCAGAACTCAATTTTTCCTTTTCTTTTTTCCTCCTACTATAAGAAGAACTGATCTTCTGAAATCATCATTTTTATTATGTCACCCTCTTTTAATAACTTTAAAGGAACTCGTTTTAATTTACATCAAAATAAAATGTTCTCTCTTTCTTGGTCCATACTGTACCTCACCATTTTAATTTTACTCTTCACACTGCTTCCTCTTCCCTCTGTTTAAGCTATTTGCTATCCAGCTTCTCTTATTATTTTCTTCTTTTAAGATTGTTGTCTTTTTCATTGAAAATAACACTCATATCTCTGTTAACTAAACTAACTCACTTATATTGTCTCCAGACATTAATGTTTAGAACTTTATTGCAACTCTTTTCTGATACATTTGCTGAGACCTGCTACTTAAAGTTTCTAAAATCCATGTACATTAAGGTTCTTTTCTTCACCAAGTTTGTAAATTCTTTGAGGAAAGGTGCATTAGGAATGCTGAATATCAGTTGATTGTTTTTCTATTTATTTACCAATAAACACTGAGCTTCTTTACTTTCCATGCAAGTGTGGACATAGGCAGACTATTGCCTTGTTCTCAGGTTAATCTTTTCCATTTTCCATATCTTCAGGCTGCTATTTGCAGGATGAGTTTACTGTACATGGAATACTATAAGTGGCCTCTCAAGTACATAGTGATGGATTCAAGTGAGCCAAATCAGAATTTCAAAAAGCTAGATTGAAACTTAAGTAGCAAACCCACAATTTCTGTTGCTTTCCATGCACACAATAACTTGACTCTGAGTTTACGTACAAAACATTGTGTTTTGGGTACTTATGTTACAGTAGAGTGGATAAAGTTGAGTGCCTTGCATGTGATTTATGAGTGTTCAATCACCACCACTTTATATGGTCCTCTAAGCACCACCTCTTGGTGATCCTAAACTCAGAGCTATGAGGAAGCCCTGAGCATTACTGGGTGTGCCTAAAAGCCAAAACTCAAAAACAGAAACAAAACAACAAAAGTCTCTTTTAGTTTTTGTTTAACTAACTCACATTTTGATCAGTAATTATGGTTTCTCTTATATTATCTATTGCAGAAGCTTCTAGAAGTTTCATTTCTCTTTCTGTTTAGTCTAATTTATATTGCAGTACTATATTTTCCAATTTTCTTAGTTACTGGCTGATACCTATTAAACTATGAAGCATATTTTCTTTAAGGAGCATTTTTACAACAAAATAAAAACCACATTGTAAGTGATGACATTTTACCACTAAGCCTCGAGTCTTTCCATGATTTTGTTATTTCTTTAAGAGGCATATATTTTGTTATTTCTTTAAGAGGCATATCTACTAACCACCCAAAAGAGAGAAAAAAAAGATAAAGAATAAAAGAAAGTGGGGCCAAAGAGATAGCATGGAGGTGGGGCATTCGCCTTGCATGCAGGTGGTTAGAATCCCGACATCCCATATGGTCCCTGAACTTGCCAGAAGTGATTTCTGAGCGTAGAACCAGAAGTAACCCCTGAGCACTGCAGGATGTGACATAAAAACCAAAAACCAAAAAAAAAAAAAAAAGAAGAAAGGAAAGAAAGGAAGAAAGGGAAGAAAGAAAGAAAAAAGCCGCGAGAACTATATTGGAACTGTGTAGACTATTAATTGGGAAAAATTTAGACCTAAATATGTATTTGTGAGCAGGCACAAAGTCCATTTCTTTGCAGAATGTCTCAGACTGACCCCAGACAACCTCTCTGTGGAGGCCTGACCTAAGGACTAATATTAGTCATGTAATGGCTTTGCTATCACAGTATCTCTCAGGGTCTGAGATCATGGCATTAATTTAAAATATTTGGAAACCAGCAAAAAAAAAAATAAAAAACCAGACTTGAGAATATATTGACTAAATCCTATCCTAAGAGGTCAGAATTTTTCCACTGAAAATTCAAATTTATATTTTTATAATTTAAACATTTTTAAAGTCTCAAACACCAAAGAGAGAGACATAAAGAGAAAAAATAGGTAGAAGATAGTATGAAAATTATACTGCTCTGAAATTTTATTATAACTATGGCTTAAAAGTGAAAAATTAAGAGTCCATTGTAATTGGCTTTGTATTAATTACTGATGGGATCATTATTCTATAAGAAGACTTAGAAAAGTGTGCATAAGTGGGAGAAAGTTTGAGTTAAATAAGGAGGATGTCAGATTGATCAGGAATATTATTTATATTTTATATGAACATTATGTAAGACAACCTTGCTCAAATTTAGGAGAAGCTTGTTAAAAATGCCCCACAGGCCTTCTGGGTTAATCTCCTTTGGAAGTTGTACTCAGAGACCTATTCCCAGGCTATTCTAAATTATTCTCAAGCATTAAAGTTTGAAGATCACTGATAATAGACTTTAAATAGTATATTAAAATATTTAGAGTATTGTGCGTTATTCTGGATGCTAAAATCAAAAGTAATAAACATAGCCACTTCAACAATTCCCAGTGGTGAGTTATAACCAAAGGAAATGAATGCAGTTATGTACTCCTACAGTTTTTCCTTTTCAAACTGTGAAACCTAAATTCTAAGTTTTTTATATAGCTTACTATGAGCTTCTTTAACTGAAAATAATTTTCTTATCAATTGAATTAATCTAAATAATCTAATTTATTAAAAACATTTTAAAAATGTTTGAACTGTTGGCGAAAGTTGTCACATACATAAGTAAATCTGGGTTACTGCATATTTTTTCAAATGTCTTTAGAACCAGGTTTCTCATTCCTTTGCCTCTAATATTTCTCTGATATTTCATCGATGATATCTGGGCTTTGAGTTTCTTCCTCTGCTCTTACCAAATCTGCTCTGGTGATGTGAATTTGTTGCTAGTTGAGAGAAATGGGCTTTTGCCATGTGTCTAAATAAACTACATGGCTTAGCGAAAATTATTTGACTTCCTTTTTAATTTCAGAAAGATAAAAAGAAGGGAGATGGAATGAGAGAAAGAAAAAGAAAGAAGTATTTTTGAGTTTGCTATTTGTTCCATTCTTCTGTGACTCACTCACTCACTGACTTCTCTGTGCTATAAAATGGAAAGTGAGGTATTCCTTTGGCAGTGAGAGAGGAATGAGGAGCAGCAGTCCTGGATCAGTCGCTTATAAATTTTGTGCAGGGATCTAAGTAGGTTAAGTCTGGTGAGGAATCGGAGCCCAGCTCTATATTTTAGTTAGTGTGTGAGATAAAGTACAGGCTTCCCTGTGGTTTATTTTTCTCATTTTGGAGCTGAAGAGATTAGTGACAACAGTTCTCATTGTGTCACTGTTGACATTATCAAAGATGATGAGCAAATGTCTTGAAGGTATGTGTTGGTAAGTTCATAATTATTTCCTTATTCATAGTGAAGGTAAGGTTTATTTAGTGCCTCCCATGACCCCATACCTTTGTAAAGTTTTTGCTATTTATTTATCGAGCATATCCAATGCTTATGATATTCCAGAATTAATCTCAATATTTCCCCTTTCTCCCGTCTCCTTTTGAACAATGATTTGCCATTATTTAATAGTACGCTACAATTTTAGGAATATAAAGTCGTAAAATCACACACAAAATACATGTGTTTGTATGTGTATAACTATATAAACAAAAGTTTGTGTATGTGTAGAACTATGTATAAATAATTTTGTGTGTATAACAACACAACCAACATAGAAGTACTTGTGCCACCCCACCCCTCTATTACATTTCTTTTTTGGGGGGGGTGAGGAATGAAGGTCTTGGTCTATACCCAACAGTGCTTCCGGTTTACTTTTAGCTCTCTACTCAGAAGAGAGTTCTGGTGCTGCACAGAGGACCATAAGTGGTGCTGGGATTGAACCAAGTCTGTTGCATACAGGGCAAGGACATTACCTCCTGTACTATCTCTTTGACCCTCTCTATCCTTTTTTTTTCTTCCTTACCTTTTCCTTCTGGTAAGCATGACAGTTATTACCAGCCCTAGAATTTTGTTTTATTTTGCCTATTTAAATGCTTTAGTTATTTTCTGTATTAAATATTATGAAGTCCTGGATGGTTATGGATGGATGGTTGAGGCCTTTCTCGGCCTGGCCCTGGGCCTGCAGCCCCTTTCAGCCTGGCGAATCTGTAGGTATCAAGGTGACTGGGAAGAAATGACCTACAGTAGTCAGATGAATTTCATCAAGGCCCTAACAACCAGGTGCTTATCTCACATGGCTTCTAACCTAAGCAGCCTCTCCGCACTCAACATATCTCTCATCTCTCTATGCTGCATTTTTCTTGCTGAGCCTCTTTCTCTATTATCAGGCAACCCCTTAAGTTACCAACCACAGACCCCTCCCAGTTATGGGAGTGTCTCCCTCTGCAGGAAGTTTGGGGAAGGGTAACAGTTATTTACATCTAAATACTTTTTATGGTTGTAAAAGATAGCATAGAAAATTAAAATGAGTTTCTAATATCTCTACTGGTATGAGATATATTCATTTGGTAAAGGATGTTATTTCAAAAACAACATCCAACAGTTGGACTTATCAACTAAATTTTGATGTACTTATTTATTATATAATCCAGCACTTGATATTTTGCATTTATTTATGCAAATCTAGATTTGGAGCAATAGTACTGTGAGTAGGGCACTTGCCTTGCATGCGGTTGACCCAAGTTAAATACTGGTATCCCATATGGTAATTTTAGCATACCCAGAATGATTCCTGAGTGAAGATACAGAAATAATAATTGAGCACAGCCAAATATGATTCATCCCTCCAGAAAAATCCCTCTCAAAAATCAGCAAATCTATACAATAAAAAAAAAAAAGCTTGAACTTTTAAAAAATGATTTTATTCCTTTAAAATGTTATCTCTATGTTTCCTCCTATCAATCTCTGTTCACTTTCCTCAGTCTCTCTTTGTCTCTCCTCCCCTCTCTAAATCTCTCTCTTACTCTCACACTCACTCACTCTCTCTCTTATACACACACACACACACACACACACACACACAACACACACACAACACACACACATAGAAAAGAAAGAAAAACATTTCAACTCTCAGAAATTAACTCCTTTTATAACGTCCAAGCTTTTATTTCACTTTCACACTTTCGGAATTTCAATGTATGCTCAGGAATTTTCTTTGTTCAACAAGGTAAATCTGCATAATAGGCAATTTCATTAGCAAATAGTAATGGAAGTAATTACCCACCTATGATAAATTATTTCATACTTGGAAGTTGTTATGACCTGCATTCTCTGCTGAACTGCAAACAGCTTATTTTGTAGTATAGACAAACATATAATCTGCCGGGAAGTGTTCAAGGTTATAGGATAGATATGTGTACTCTTCACAGTGGGGAGGCCTGGGAAGCATTGGTTAGTGCCTGTGGGAGTGTCAGGACAGATTCCGTGACAGAAGTAGCAATTGAGGTGGTTGTTAAACTATCAAGTGTCAATCAGGAAACGAAGTGAAGGGCGCTGGAGAAGAGCAGAGACCTGAAGGATGGCAATGCATCACATTTCATCAACATTTCTCCTCTGTGGCATGAACCTTATGGGTGAAAACAGGCGAGTCATGGAGCACCAGAGATAAGGAAACAAGATGTGACAAAATAAAGCAAAAACCACTTGTGAGCAATTTGTTGCAGATGGTGTTAGAAACTCACTTATATCCCTTGTGTCTGTGTGTCTTACTCATTTGATGGTGCTCCAGGGCTGGCTTTGAGCTGAGCCCTGAGCACTTTTTTGGATGGTTGTTTTTACTGCTTTTTATAAGCTAGAAGTCCCAAGGGAAGCAAAGTCCACCCCCTCTTGGGAGGAGAGTAGATTTGATGTGTTTGTGCTCTAGCAACCCCTTTTCCCAGTAGAATATCTCTGAGACATGAGTTTTATAGCATTTTCCTGAGTCCTCTACAGGGAGTAAACTTCAGTCACATCATTACAGAAGGGAAAGGGAGGGGAGGGGTACCAGATCAACTAGTTCATAATTAGCCCTTGAAGCCTGGCTCACTTCAAAGGTAGTCAGTAAAACTAGATAATGGAATAGTTAACAGTGGGGAATAAATAGTAACTATAAAACTGAACCATCAGCAGTCTAACTCCAGGTTCTATATGGGATGGATATTATATTTTCTTGACCCTTCACTTGTGCCCTAGCAGAGGGCAAAGAAGCAGCAATTCTTACCAATGCAGCAAGTGGCCAGAAAGTAAGAAAAGTCCTGGGGACAGATAGTTACTGGACTATAGCCCTTGAGAGGTCAAGTGACTGAATCCAGAACAGTAAGTCCAAGCAAGAGGACAAAGACTGCAAGATTCCAGGCATAACTTTAGACCCATAAATTCTACTCTAGGACAAGAATGATCAGGGTTGGGAAAAGACTATAAGAGGGAGTAGAGAGTGAAGTTAGAGTACCAAGAAGTCTTACTCTAAAACAGAACTGTGAAAGGACAGGCAAGTGGCATCTCATATGGAGGAAAAAAAGGGAGATCTGGACACTGAGGAGGAATTCAGAGCCACTTTCTTAGACTGTACAATAAAATGTTATTTCATAAGTACCTAAGGATCTTTATCTAAATCTTTTCATGACTTAAGGACCCAAATACTTCCAAATCAATCTATTTTCATGGTGACAACCCTACTGTCCTATCTCTGTCTCAGTTAGTTACCCACTCTCTCACTGGTATTCATTGTTTTTTATTTGTTCCAAATAAATTGTCACTGCATGAATCCTATTATCAAGGTCTGCTTGCAGTGACAATAAGATAAGAAGCATGACTGGCTTTTAGTTAAAATATTTTTAAGAGAGTATACTGAGGGTATAGGAACAGATGAAGCAGTAGTGGGAGATGGGAGAGACAGCCAGAGTGGTGTGGAAGTAACACACAGAATGTAAGGAAGAGTATATGACTAAATGAAGACAATGGGGTATTGCAGGGCAGAGGCAGAGACTTGAAAGTACTTGGGAGATGCATACAAAAATAGCTGAAGACAGTAGAACTGAGAGTGTAGAGAAGATTGAAAGGAATTGGTGGATGGAAGAGCAGAAGGCACATAAGAACTTATTCATCCCAGGAAATAAGGAACATCCAGCTACAGAAAGACAGCATTGCAATAAGTCTATTGGGTCGAAAAACTTTGAATCATTAATAACCTTCAGCAAATCACTGAACATAGACTGATGTTCAGAATTCTGATTAGAGCAGATTGAAAAATGAATGAGAAAGTTAACTCATTATAAACTACTGAGAAATTGACTAGGGGAAGAAGAGAGTGATGGTTAGTAAAATGATGCTTTAAGGTTTTTAAAGCAGGTTGATGACTCGAGCTAATGTATAGACTACAGTGTCAAGTAAAAGTGAAATGATGAAAAGACTTCACTTAGTAGCAGTGAAGAAATGACAAAGGAAAAAAGAAATAGAGTAAAGAGTTTATGCTCATGTTGTCAAGTTATTGAGAAATTGTGCATATGCCAACCACATCAGGATATAGAAGTCAGGAAGCTCTGATCTAAAAGGAATGTCATATTCAAAACTTTGTCTAACTCAAGACATCTCTGAAAACTCATATTTGTGAGAGAAAAAAAAACATGCTTAATTGCAGGTGCAACTCTGGCTCTTCTGTAACATGCTATAGAGACAGAAGGTGATAAATATAACCAAGGATTTGGAATGAGGATACAAAGGAGCCAATTTGGGAAATGGGACAGTAAAGTTTATTGTGTTAATGACTTCTGAAGCATTGGAAACAAGAATGCAAAAGCAAATGAGTTCATTTTCAAAAATGCATTCTTTGGTTTTGTTTTCAATCTGCCCTTGCTAACATCTTCTAAATTGTGTGGGTTTCTATTGTGAAAATAGCAAGACTGCAGCTTGCGTGCAGATCTCTCCAAAAGTAAACAAGTCAACACACATTCAGTTTTATTGAGGAAGCTTATTACTTCTTTACACAGCAATATACCTACTTCTGTAAATTCTAACTCAAAATTTTATACTGCTCATTCTAACATTTATTCCTCCCCACAAAGAGCAAAGACAACCCCCCTATGCAAATGGAGCTCTCAATATTCTTTCTAAATAAAGTACTTCCTGACATCTATCTATTTTGTACAAACTTAGCAGGTTTGGGTTTTTTTAAAATATATTTTTGATGTATAATTGTCTAAAATCTGAAATATAGTTGAAATATAGCATTCTGTGAGTCTGAGAGATCAGACTATGAACATGCAGATATCAAGAACATGGTTTTCTTAGAACAACAGTTTCACTTAGAAGTGAGCATTTCCTCTTTCTTGTATGACTGTACAGCATAGAAAGTTGAAATTTGGACTAAATTGAAAGATGCCCTTTCTTAAAAATGGAATTGATGCAGTTGATGTCATTTTCTTCTTCTTCTTCTTCTTCTTCTTCTTCTTCTTCTTCTTCTTCTTCTTCTTCTTCTTCTTCTTCTTCTTCTTCTTCTTTTTTCTCCTTCTCTTCTTTTTTCTTCTTCTCTTCTTTTTTCTCCTCTTTTTTCTTCTTCTCTTCTTTTCTTCTTTTTTCTTCTTCTTCTCTTCTTCTTCTTCCTTCTTCTTTCTTCTTCTTCTTCTTCTACTTCTTTTCTTCTTCTTCTTCTCTTCTTTTCTTCTTTTTTTTCTTCTTCTCTTCTCTTCTCTTCTCTTCTCTTCTCTTCTTCTTCCTTCTTTCTTCTTCTTCTACTTCTTTTCTTCTTCTTCTTCTTCTCTTCTTTTTTCTCCTTCTCTTCTTTTTTCTTCTTCTCTTCTTCTCTTCTTTTTTCTCCTTCTCTTTTTTCTTCTTCTCTTCTTTTCTTCTTTTTTCTTCTTCTTCTCTTCTTCTTCCTTCTTCTTTCTTCTTCTTTTTCTTCTACTTCTTTTCTTCTCTTCTTTTTCTTCTCTTCTTTTCTTCTTTTTTTTCTTCTTCTTCTCTTCTCTTCTCTTCTCTTCTTCTTCCTTCTTTCTTCTTCTTCTACTTCTTTTCTTCTTCTTCTTCTTCTTCTTCTTCTTCTTCTTCTTCTTCTTCTTCTTCTTCTTCTTCTTCTTCTTCTTCTTTTCCTTCTTCTCCCTGGGTCACACTACTGGGCAGCTCTCAGGGGTTACTCCTGGCTCTTCGCTCAGAAATGGTTCCTGACAGGCTCGGGCGACCATATGGGATGCCAGGATTCAAACCACCATGCTTCTGCATTCAAGACAAATACCTTACCTCTATGCTATCTCTCAGGCCCGGGAGTTTACGTCATTAATCTGTCTTAGGCAAGGCAAGATCTCATCAAAGACATCTCCATAGTCTAGTCATTTTAATTATATATGTAGTAGCAAAGCGAGCCTTGTATTATTTTTAATTATTTGTAAATTAAAGCAGTATAAATGATAGAAAGCATTCTTTTGGCATTCAAAGAAGGTTCCCCATCTACAGCGTTTTCTAGTTTAGCCATAGTTTCCTTATAAGTATGAATGAAGTACAGTATTTTATGGTACTCTTAAAATTGTTGTTTCTAAGAAGATTTTGATACTTTTCTGTGTGTTCCAACAGGAGTTATGGTTCGTGGCTGATTTCTTTTTCTTAATGTTTATTTGGCTCAATTCTGGACTTCACAAAATTAGTTGAATCTTTATGACCCAAGTGAAATAGAAGATGAAACAATTAGCCACTTAATTTAAACTATGGTAACAATCAATGCAAGTAATTCTAACATTGGGAATGCTTACAGACTGAATTATTGATGGAGATAAATCTATAAAGTAGAATATTGATGACGAGTCAGTGTCAAGCTGGACCATTTTGGATATGAAGTTCACTGTTCAGTTTCTAACAAAGTGTTTATAACCCCTTCAACTGATTTATGTTGGTGTTGTCAAATGGTTAACCTGGCAATTTCATCTCCAATTGCAGTACCCTAATGCCATTTCTTTTTATGACATCCCATTTTGCTTCTATACTCTATAACATTTTTTCATCTTAATCAGAGCCTATACTTAGTGAAACAACTGCATATAATTTGCTTGTAGATATTGTCTATAAGTTACCTAAAATCCCTCTCATTTGCTTTAAAAGCTGTTGTGGAAATCATTAGCTTTCTATAACTCCTTTCTAATTGTATTAGAAATAGGAGGCTCTAAGGATTCCTAGGTTGTATCTCTTCCTAATGTTTATTTTAGCAGTAAGGAAACAGAAGCATACGAAAAATAAAGAGATTATTTAAAGTCAAAATACTTGTTACTGCTTGTGGTGGGCCAGAGACAAAATGGCTGTGATTGTTTCTAATTCTGTGTCCAAGTCCATTTCCAAGTGACATTGTAGCATCTTCCATTAAAAGGAAGGATCTACTTCCCTATACTTGGAAATTAAGGTTTGTGTTGTAAATTCCTTTGGATGATAGAATGCAGAAATAATAAGGATGTTTTCTGAAATGATAGATATCTAATGCATTTATTTTTAAAACTTAAAAACTCTCAGTTAAAAATATTCCTTTTAAAAGCTCTGAGTATTGTAGAAAATCAGCAGTACTTAGAGAGACAATTTTTTTCCTCTGACTTCAAAAGCTTGGCAAGTTTTTAAATATTTTCTTTCTTTCTGATATATAATTTTGTTCAAATATTTTTACGTACAGGACTTTCTAATTTTTCCTTTTCTATTTATGAGTTTTGAGGAAAACACCTTCCTCAAAGGTGGATTGAAGTGGAATTTTTGACTCTGATATTGGACATTACTTTGTGGCATAGTCTTAATCCACTTAACAGCTTTTAGCACATTTATTTATTTTTGGCAGGAGGCTGATGTTATTAGCTCTGGCCATCCCAGCAGGAAAATTGCAGCTAGCAACTCTTGGAAGGATTGAAAAAAAAATCTTTAACCATGGAGAGATCAACTTGCTGTTTTTAATAATTTAGTTCTTTGTTACCTGAAATCATATATATATATATGATTTAATATGTATATGAATCATATATATATAAGCATAAAACATTATCATGCCTGTGACTAGAATAGTATTCTGTTCTATGAAAATCTCTATTTTGGGGTATTTGACTTGTATTTGATAGGCAGTGAGAGGTAATGAAATAATGAAATGAGCATTGAACCCTTTTGGCTGGAAGTCCAAATTCAAATTTTGGCTAATACATTAAAAACATTCTCTTTATTTTTGTGTTTGGGAAAAAAAGCCCATCAGTGCTCAGATCTTCCTCTTGGCTCTGTGCTTAGGAATCATTTCTGGTATGCTTGGATGATCTATGTAGTATTGTGATTAGAGTTTGGTAATCTTCATGCAAGACAAGAGCTTTAATCCCTGAACTATTCCTGTAGTCTAAATCTAATTTCTTTACGAAGCATTTCGTAATCTGTATATTCCATTTTACTTTGCTTTCTGAACACTATGCATTTTTGATTGCTTTTTAAACACCCTCTGTCGGATTTTTTATACCCAAAGTCCATCTCAATGTGTATTATCAAGTGGTTATTTTCTGTCCTATAGTATAAGTATTTTGACTGCCATCCTAGTTTCAGATCTTCAAACAATTTGTGGGTGTTTTGTTATTTATGCCAAATAATATATTCAATAGTTTTTAACTTTTACATCCAGCAGAAGCTTATGCATCCCTTATTCACATTTATGTTGCTATATATTCCCCCTAGCCTGTGTTTCAGTCTTGGTTTTGTTCCAACAGACCTTTGTAATGGAAAACTCTCTTCCTTTGTAGTTGCACCCATCTTGGATTTCTTTGCTTATATCTTGACTGAATTGCACCTTTTTCTCTCTTCCTTTGTAGTTGCATCCATCTTGGATTTCTTTGCTTATATCTTGACTAGATTGCACCTTTTTCTCGGCCTGCCCATTGTTATTCCTCCTACTTTTGTCTCAGGGAAAAGAATTCCTTCCTAATCTGTGTCCTTCTGGTCCTATTCCTTGAAATTTCAGAGCCTTTAGGTCAATTGTTCCCACATGGTAGCAGATACCCAGATACACTAACTGACACTGATACTATTTCTTGACTATTGTAATAAATTATCCATTTCTTGGAGCATCAGTGATAGTACAGTGCTTCAGGTGTTTGACTTGCATGAGACCAACCCAGGTTTAATCTCCAGTCTTCCCTCATTACCCCATAAGCACTGCTAGGCATGAATCTCAGTACAGTATCAGAAGTAAGCCCTGAGTGTTTCTGAATATGCCCCCTACCCCCAAACCAAAAACAAAACCCATAAAGGCCTTACCATTTTTTTTAATTTAAAGATCTTTATTTTCTGGCAAGGAAGAAAAAAAGACAAAGAAAGGTAAAAGTGGATGGACTTCTGGTTATGATAGGATAGTGACATGGCTGAATTTTCATTTTTAAAGCAAGTCAGATACAGACTAGCTATAAACATCATTATAAAGTGAGTTAACACATGTGTGTGCATGGAGGAATGCACACACAACCAAAGATTTCTTTCTGAAGACTACAAATGACTGTATGGCTGTATGGCTGTTAATACTGTTTTCCTCATCTCACAATTCAAGTTAAAACAATTTAAGCTGTACTGGGGGAGGTAAAAACTAAAATGGTTGATGCAGTTTATCTTGGTGAGAGATAATATCTAGTTACAGTACATGTGGGTGAATAAGAAGAAAATGGGGAGAAGTATGAATTTCAAAAATATGCAGGTAAAGATAGGACAGGTAGTGACTTGTAAAGAAATGTGAAATGGTGAAAAGAGAATATTTGCTGTATGAGAATTTATATAAATGAACACTTAAGAACAAAATAAAAGCATGAGATTGTGATATTTTCCTGGTAAAAGATAGATTTTTGTTAGAGATCATGTTTAGTGAGGCAAAATGGTTTTAGTTACTTCATGATTAAATTAGTGGTCTAATAACATTGATATGGATATTCATAGCTAAGCATACATATGTTTCTAATATATGAATATATTTTTAAAAATGCATTAATTTTGTTGTGTTATTGGTAGAGGATAGTAAGGAATTTAGTGAATTTGTAAATATGTTAATTTGTTTCTAGATCCAGTTTCAAATGCTTTATTTTAAATGTCTAATATTTGTGGAGGGTGAACCTTGTTATATTTAAGCAACTATCCTTCCAAAGATAGTCTTCCTGTGTTTTATTTATGAACATTAATTACCCTCCCATTCTGTGTGAACTGGACTAGAAAATCACAAATGTAAAAGTCTTTGGGTTTCTTTAATCTAAGCACTGCATATTTTACAAATGAGAAAACAAAACTTTCAAATGTTTTTCTCAAGGACATACTTGTCAGGACCAAGATGAAACTTAAACTTTCCTTGAGATTTTTAATCCAATGCTCTTAAAACTATGTGCTGAAGGAGTTAGGATAGTCAAGGTAATATTAAAGACAGAGTAAAGCTGGAGTATTTCCACAAACATAGAGCATTAATTGCTAAACCTAGGTGTGTCTGTAAGTGCTGCAAAGATGTGTAACTTTGGCAGGCAACATAATGAAAATCTGTGTGAGCAGTAGGCCAGGAAGTATAACCCTCTGGGGTAATGTTTTAGACCACTGACCAGCACAAGAGTGAAAACTTGCATTCATCAAGACTTCGACCTGTGGTAATCATATATGCAAACACCACAATTTAAGACTTGCCGACTCTCTATGAGCATTGCAGCGCTGTGTGCAAACACTGAAATTTCGTGTAGTTCTCATTGAGCACCAGAGCCAATCACAACCAGACACTCTCAGGGTATTAATCTCATGAGCGATGAAGGAAACAGGAGCTGTAAGAATATTTTTTACCTTGGCAATGATATTATTCCACCAAAGATTGGATTCCTCAGTATGAAATATTGAGAGACAATGTGTTTATAATTTTTTAGATGATGCAGTTTACAATACCATTAATGGTCTGATCTATTGCATAAATCATTTTAGCATCATTGTCTCTACTGGTGCGAGCCTTTTCCTCCACCATTGTCCCAGAGTCATCCCCCTCCACCTGACCCACTTCAATATTCCTCTTTGCTTACATCAGAAGCTTCTTACTAACGTATTTCTATTTTTTTTTGTGGCTTTTGGGAGTTTGTTATTCCTCTAATATGCTTCTTTATATTCTGCATATGAGAAAGATTATTCTGTGTCTGTTTCTCTTCTAAATTCACTCAGATCCAACCATACTGCAAGTTGCATGAGATATCTCTCTTATATTCAAGTAGTACTGTATTTTCTTAAATAATGTATATACATACAAACACACATATACATATTTACATATAAGCATATACATGAGTATATATGTACCATAGTTTCTTTATTAAATCATCTGTTCTTGAACATGAATTGTTTCCAAATTTTGTCTATTGTAAATAGTACATGTATTAACATAGTGAAAATGTTTTTTCTAATTGAAGTTTTTGGGTTTTTATGATAGATACCAAGAAAGGACTAGTTGAAATTCTTACTCAGCAGTGAATTAGAGAGATTTTTCTCCCACATCTCTGCTAATATTGGTTGTTTTTATTCTTTGAGCTTTGTGCCAGTCTTACTGGTGTGGGGTATGCCATTGTTTTTTTTTTATTTACATTTTTCTAATAAGTGATGCAAAGCATATTTATTGTATCTTTTGAGCTATCTGTATGACTTCTTTAAAGAAATACTGTTGATATTTTGCCTCCATTATTGTTGGGTTGATTGTGTTTTTCTTGAAAAGTTATATTAGTGTTTTATGCAGCTTGAATGTTAATTATCTCTGTTGAGTAGAGTATAAATATTCTCTTTCAGTCTGTGGGATTTTATGTTTCTTTTCAGTACAGAATCTTCTTAGTTTGATATTTGATCCCAATTTTCATTACTTCCCTTAACTTCTGTAATTGCAGTGAATACCTGAAGATGCCTCTAGATTAAATGTCATGAAATTTTCTATATTTATTTTCTTCAATATAGTTTTGAATATAGGTTATGTTAAGATATTTAATTCATTTTATTTGAGTTTTGTTCATAGGTATTAGAAAGGGGCCTTAAGTTATTGATTTTATAGGAGACTGCCCAATTTTCCCCAAAGCATTTTTTGATGAGTTCTTTGCTCATTTCATTGTTTTTCCTTATTATCAACATTAATTATCCACATGCCTGAGGGTCTGTTTATGAATTCTCAATTTTATACACTCTGAGTGTCTACCCTTATTCCAATACCACATTGCTTTGATGACTACAACTTTAGAGGAGAGTTTGAAATTGTGAATAATGAACCCCCCCATTCAGGGGTTTTTATTACTCCATGTAAATTAAAAATGTTTTTGGCTTCTGTCTTTAAAAAACATTGTAATTATTATTTTTTTTGGCTTTGGACCACACCCAGTGTGCTCAGGGCTTACTCCCGGCTCTCTGGTTACTAATCACTCCTGACATAGCTGAGGGACTGGTCCAAGTCAGCCACATGCAAGGCAAGTGCCTATCTACTGTACTATTGCTCCAACTCCCTGTCACAAATATTTTTATAGGTACTCAATTCAATCTGCACAATGCTTTAGACTAGCTGATGTTTTGATAGTATTAATATTTCCAATCTATGCAAAGGGGGTGTGTTTACAATTCCTCTGACAATTTTTCTTTATTTCTTGTAGACTATTAAATGCTGACATTGAATGTTAGACTATTTTATGCTGAAACTGTTTGCGTGTAGAGAGGACAGGTGGAATAGTACCTGCAGGATCAGCCCTCTGGACTAGGAGCATTTCAGTATATTGATTTGACAAATGATATAGAAATACAGACAATCACAGAAATATTAGAGTATTACTAGCATGAACAGAGAGAAACACATGGAAATCATTCTGGATAATTTGACACATAACTGAAAAACTCAACAAGTAAACAAGCTGGTTCTTTAGTGGCATATATTTTACTTGATACCAAATTTGCACTGTATATAAATAAAAGAGGTATTATCAAAACTAGCATGCACTTTCTAGTATTCTAAAACCTTATTTGGGAAACATTTCTATTAGTATTGGGAAAATACAGTATTTCAGCATCATTGACAGAATGCAAATGATATTAAATGTTTTGGGTAGTGATCAGGCTTTCACTTGAAATCTACTGAGAGAAGACACCTACTTTTTTTTTTTTGTTTTGTTTTTGTTTTTGGGTCACACCCGGCAGTGCTCAGGGGTCACTCCTGGCTCCATGCTCAGAAATTGCTCCTGGCAGGCACAGGGACCATATGGGGCACCAAGATTCGAACCCATGACCTTTTTGCATGAAAGGCAAACACCTTACCTCCATGCTATCTCCCGGGCCCCAAGACACCTACTTTTATTCTTACCTATGTATGTCTTTTCTATTAAATTAAAACTTGAAGTAACTAATAAGTTTAACATGACAACTTTATTTGTAGTATTATAATTTTTTTAATTTAATTTGGTTTTGTAACTCATTTTTGTTTGTGTACCAATATAATCCATCTTTTATTCATTTCAGTTTTAATGGGTATTTGGAAAACAAATGCAAGAAACTTGAGATTATAAAATCTCATACTATACTCTTTGCAGATAAAATTGAAGCATGGAATAAAATTTATGGACTATTTCCCCCACTGAAATCCCTTCAAGAAACATTTTTCTTCTATTTAATAACTGGAAGTCATCAAATAAATATCTTAAAATTCACTTAGAGAGTTAATCATGTAAATTGGGCTTTACCTGTAGAATACAATTGAACATATTTATCAGTTGAAACTTGAGGTCTTAACATTTGAAAGATAACACATTTATACACTTTTAAAACTTAGTTGTGTTCTTAGATTTCTTTAAAATCTGATATATTTGTTTATTGTCACTGCTATAAAAATTATACATATATAATTAAACTATATGAGTCTTTTATGTGAGTTCAATAGCTAATGGATGTTAGGTTAATTTTTCTGTGAACTATTTTAAATTAATAGATATTTTTGTGTTTCACTCTTTAAACTGATTTTGCTTTTTTGAAATTTATGTTTTACATCTGTGTTTTGTCTATGAAAATATTTGAAGTGGGTGTGAAACAAGAAATGATTATTAATTAAGCTAAACATGCCTTTGCAATAAAAATGATTATATAAATCACAATTACTTGATCTAAGTTAAGGAAGCATTATTTCAGGAAAATGTGGGATTTCAGAATTGTCTATACTATAACCACATAGCAGCCAAAAAAAAAAATAAAATAAAAAGAAGGAAAAGAAAGAAAAGAAAAATGAGTGTGTTCAATTTACCGAATTTAACTGGAAACGTTTTCCCCTCTCTTTCTCTGATTTTTCCCCCTTTTTCTGTAACTAAGTTTCTATTACAAGTGATGAAACAAAAGAGATTTTAGCTAGCCTCTAGCACAAGAACTTTCCAACCAGACTGTTGATGATAGGCTGATATGCTGAGAGTGGTTATGGATGAACTAAGATAATCATCTCCTGGAACTCACAGTGACCTCCAAGGCTTTAAGGAAGTTCCTATTTGTTCTTTGTATTGGTATAAGACAAATGCTGAGAAAGACAAATCTCTCTCTTGTTTTGTATGTGGAAAACCTAAAAAGAAAATAACCCTTTGAATTTAATACCCTTTATTATAGATTTCCTTAGTTTTAGAATAATGTATAGAATCCATTTTTCCCCTTAAGAAACTAGAGACACTAGGCCAAGAGATGGTAAGAAAGGTGCTTTCCTGTCTGTGATAGGCTCGGATTTTATCTTGGCACCACATATGGTTGGTTACCTGCCAAGAATTATCTGTTAGCACTAAGTTAGGTGTAATTTCTGAGCAGTACCAAAGGAAAGTCCCTCCAAAAAAGAGAGAAAGAGAAAAGAAATTAGACTAATGTAGATATGATGTCCATATAGACAGAGGAATATTCATAATAAAGTGACTTTACTCTCAGATATTCTGTGCTTAGATGGCACTTTTTTTTTAATAGATGGCACTTTTATTTGCAGTTTGGTGAGTAGTTTGTTCAAGGCCAGTCAGAGAAACTATTACTAACAATTATGGGCGAGATTTCTGTGGGTAAAAATCATAACTTATTTATCACTGTGCTCTGCCTGGCTAAGACTCGGGAAACTAACAACTATCATTGTGTACTGGTTGAATGAATGACAGAAGAATGAATCAACAGTTGTAAAATATTCCTATACTTTTATAGCTTCTCTCTGCCCCAGTTACAAAAATCATCATATTGAGATTGAATCATTATCACTCTGTAGCAAGAAAAATAGGATATAGTAGTACAAAGGAAACAACAAAGCAGTTCTATTATGAAGATGCTCAATCGATATGCAGGATGCATTTTCACAAAACTTGGAAAATTCTTCTAACTAAAGAATAATAATTCAAATGCCAGGTGGATCTGGGGAAACAAGCGAGAAATAGCACAAATGCATTTATTACAAGGTATTCACTGATTAAATAATGAAGAATCCTCCTCATTCTCAGAGTAGTGAATGTTATCAGGTGTTATAGCAATGCATGAGGAATATCTGGGCATTGTAGTTATGTGGATGTAGAAAGGTTTCATTGCTTCTACAAGCCTTGTTTTCCCTATCTGAGTAAAGTCTAGTGCCTCTTTATTAACTTTGTTTATTAATAATCTCTACTTAATCTAACATGCTATTATATCTAGATTTTTAGAGTCTAGAATCTAATAGCTTTTTCTTTGAAGCATTTTTGGTCATGATACACTTTCTTCTTTATCCCTGAGTAAGACAGCAGTTTTATAGCTGGAGATGTATGCACATTAATTGGATGAAGTGACCAAATTAACTCGTGATAACAGTTTGCTAAATTATTCCGAGGATTCACTTTTCATGTATTGTTATCCCTTTATATTAAAATGGTTCAGGCAGATTCTATCATTTCTTTCTTATAGAAGTAGAAATTGGCATTCATAGGATTTAAGTGATTTGTCAAGGATTTTATGGTAATTAAATTCAGAAAGAGGTCTGTCTGACTATAAAATTTACACTCTTTGCATACTACTCAGATAACCACCTGTTGGGGAAAAAAGTAATTGCCATGTACAATGAGAAGAAATTCTCCCTTCTGGTAAAATGATAAGACATCGTTAATTCCCAATATATGAGAAGAAAAGGATATGGCAGAAGCAAAAGACCATTCCTGATGCCTACTAAGACCAATTCTCTTTAAGTTATGAGTGATTTTTAAGTTTTTAAACATCTTAGGGTTATTATAATATAAAATTATGTAATTGTATTTTTTTTGCATCTGCCTGGTACTGGAGTCAGGAAAATTTCTTGTTGAAGTGGAGGAATTAAAATTTTTTAATTAGGGTATATATGATAGCATTTTTAGATATTTTCCAATAGTTACCTCCTGCCTAAGGGTGGGCATTCATGTAAGAAAATATTATAAGAACTTTTGGTCTTCAGTTTTATCATCATCTAAGTTAAAGAAATTATTCTCTAGCTGCTACACATACAAGTGTTTGGAGAAGGAGAAAATAAGATGTTTTTTTTAAATAAATGAAAATCAAAGAAAAATGAATAAGAAATAATCTGGTCAAAAATTTGACCTTTTAAGAACTATGTAGATCTTTCCTTGGATAGAGATCTGACTAAATCTCAAAGGAGGAAAAGGGAAGCAAATTAAGGTGAGAAGATAGTGTTATGCTTGAATTCCAGAACCTTAAAGAGTATGTTTTTCTTTGATGGGATGCATTTACTTTCAATGCTAAAGATAGGATAGATTTAGGCAAAAAGAAGAATACAAAAGCACTAATCAAGCAATTAGAACATATAAACACCTAAAAACTCAGAGTCATGGAAAAAAGGAAGTGGTGAAGAAGGAAGAGAGAAAAATACCACATAGAATATATATATATAAATATATAAATATATATATATTTTTGGCTTTTCAGGCCACACCCATGTGATGCTCACAGGTTACTCCTGGCTAAGCGCTCAGAAATTGCTCCTGGCTTGTGGGGGAACCATATGGGACGCCAGGGGATCAAACCGCGCTCGCGCTCTTTCCTTAGCTAGCGCTTGCAGACACCTTACCTCTAGCGCCACCTCACCGACCCCACATAGAATATATTTTTTAATCTCATTATTGTGGTTTGGCTATCGAAGTGGATGTCTCTATTTATATTTACTTATTTTCTTCTTTTCTTATGTGTACTGCCACATTTCTATCTCAAAACCATGACCTTTATATGGTACTTCTTTCTTTTTTTTTCTTTTTGGAATTCTCACTGGATATTTTATTTGTTTCTCAAACCAAGGATGACCCATTCCCGGAGTATTTAATCCCTTTATTTATTTATTTATTTATTTATTTATTTATTTATTTGGTTTTTGGGTCACACCTGGCAGTGCTCATGGGGTCATTCCTGGCTCCATGCTCAGAAATTGCTCCTGGCAGGCACAGGGGAACATATGGGGCACCAGGATTTGAACCAATGACCTTTTACGTGAAAGGCAAACACCTTACCTTCATGCTATCTCTCGGGCCCCTATTTATTTTTTTATTTATCATTTTTTCTCTTCTATTTTTCCCCTCTCTCTCTCCAGGTTATTAATTTTCTCTTTTTCAAACAAAACCACATAACTTGAACTAACTATTCCCGCCTCCCAATTAGGGAGGAAAAAGGGGGTAACCAAGACCAAACAGGTGTAAGACCACTAAGTAGTAAGCTAGACACAAGGAGGACCACTTGCTTTAGCAACCCAGGGGGTTACGGAAGAGGATATGGAAAGTAGGTTGGGAACGGAGGTGGAGGGAGGACAATTTGGTGATGGGAGTTCCCCTGATTTTATGTTAATTTGTACCTAAAATATGATTGTCAACAATATGTAAGACAATATGATTAAAATAAAAATTATATATAAAAAAGTAGAAAACTAATTCCACTCTCATAATCTTTTTTAATGTAATTTTATTTTGGTAAACTATGTGATTAGATATGAAAAAATTCACTTAATGAAATTTAGCTAATTAATGTGAGATGACATAAAAATTTAGAACTACTTTATAATGTCCAATAAAACTAATGGAATACATTATTTAAAATTAGGTAATTGAAATATGAAAATGTCTTTGTATCAGACAAAGTGAAAAATACTGTGCCTTCTAATCTGATATAAATGTTAAGAACCCAGCACCATCTGTGACATATTCTTGGAAAAAGTTGGCTTACAATTTAACCAACTTCTATTTGTACGTAAGTATAAATGTTCATGTGTAGGAAATACAAAAGAAGAGCCAATTAAATGATAGACCAAAAAAAAGTAGATAACACAAATTCCATATTTTTACAGAATCTGGTTTTGTTGCAAGAGAGATGAATTAAAGAAGAAAAATTTCAGAGTAGGTAAGAAATCACTTTCTTTGTAAATTAAATTTATCTGAGAGACCAGTAAACAGATGTGGCATATGTTTCTTCTTTATTGGATCTTGATTCAAAAGGAGAAAATGAATATTCAGCTGAAAAAAAAATAAATTTGTGTGTCAGGAAGATACCTCAAAGGTATATAGTGTGTAGACTACATGCCAGAGGCCCAGGGTCTATCTTGGGAATGACATGGTCCCTGGATTACTGCCAGAAGTGACTCCAGGACACCATGACAAGAATGCCTTTGTGGGGGGGGGAGTAGGACATTTACCTTGCAAGCAGCCGACATTGGGCGGATCTGGGTTTGATTTCTGGCATCCCATATGGTCCCCTTGCCTGCAAGATCAATTTCTGAGTTCAGAGTCAGGAGTAACCCCTGAGCGCTGCTGGGTGTGACCCTCCCCCCCAAAAAAACCCCAAAACAAAACAACAACAAAAAGAATACACTTTAGTATCAACAGGAATGGCCCCAACACTCAAGCAGGTCATAAGGATAAATATTATGGGAGGAATTTTGGCTAGCTTGTCACATAATCAAACACTCCAGAATATAGTGACTTAAAATAATAATCATTTGCTTTTTCATAGTATTGCAGTTTGGTCAAACCTCTTGGCAGACAGTACTTAGGTCATATCACTGCGTGTGTCATCAGAGACTTGATGGTCTGTGTCACAAAGCTATCACATTGGTTTCGGTTGCCAGCTTAAGAACAATTTGAGAATCTCTGGAGTCCCCAGGGTCCTTCCTGTTGGTCAGTCCATGTGATTCCTGGAGTTCAACTCATGCTAAGGAAGAGGAGATGGAACATGACCATTCCCCTGGCCTAGGTCCCACAAAGTGAATGTCTGCCAGATCCTCTTTATGAATGAAACCCATCTCAATCCGCATTCAAGGGGGTTCGAGAAACAGAATTCTTTCAAGGGACTCAAGTTGGTTTCTTGTTTTGGGGGGGATGGTGGAGAGCACACCTGGCCACACTTGGGGGTTACTTCTGACTCTATGCTCAGAAATTGCTCCTAATAGGCTCAGGGGATCATATCGCTGCTGGGGATTGAACCCTAAACTTGAGTCGTCTCTGTGCAAGGCAAATGCCCTATTACTGTGTTATTGCTCTGGCCCCCAGTTGTTATTTGAAATGGTTATTTCATGTTGTTGTTGTTGTTGTTGTTGTTGTTATTTTTAATAAGAGCCACAATGAGCAGTTTGCAGCACTGGAGTGAGTGAAGAGATACATCCAGCAGTGCTCAGGTGAGGCAGTCCAATGTTTTGTGCTTAAGTTAGAAGATACATTGCTGCCTGGGCTCTGAAAAGCTCACATCACACCAGAAAAACCTTGCAAAAGAGGGCCTGTAGTGCTGAGGATTGAATTCTACTTCTTGAATTTTCTTTCCGAAAGCATCCAAGGAATGTTTTTCTATGTGGAGTGAGGTAGAGCTAGGTTCTGAGACTAGAATCTCCACATTCAAGCAAATGCTGTACTGCGGGGCCATATCACCAGGCAAAGAATGATTTTTAGGTGTCAAAAATGCATTCTGATTTCCTAAGAAAATGTCACACACACAAAAGACACCAGTGAAGTATGAAGGAGTGAAATGACATACTGTCTAGAATTTAAAATACTTCTACAGGAAAGAATCAGATGAAGGAACTACTGTAATACCTTGACTTTTTTTTAACTATAGGTGAAAGGAATTTAAGGGCTATTTGAATATTAATTCTATGTACCAGTGAAAATTACATGATTTATATTTTTAAACTGGACACTTTAATAATGTTTACAGCTCTTGGGGCCAGAGAGATAGCATGGGGGTAGGGCATTTGCCTTGTGTGCAGAAAGACGGTGGTTTGAATCCTGACATCCTTGAGCCTACCAGGAGCGATTTCTGAGCATAGAGCCAGGAGTAACCCCTGCCGGGTGTAACCCAAATACCAAAAAAAATTTTTTTTACAGCTCTTAAAATTAAAATAAGAGATGCAAAAGCTTTACTTCATCTAGCTATGGTTTTGATTACATATATATATATATATATTTTTTTTTTGCTTGTACGCTTTTGTTTTAGAAACACAACTGACTGTGCTCATGGCTTATTCCAGGCTTTGTGCTCAAGGATTACACTTAGTGGTGCTTATAGGATGTGCTGTTAAGAATGTAATCTGGAGTTGACTGCATGTTTGCTAAACTTCTTACCTCTTGCATCATCTCTTTAGTTTTTTAAAAATACACTAAATTTAATGTTATTATTGGCTTTTGGGTGTACTCATAGTGTTCAGGGCTTATTCCTGACTCTGCACTTAGGATCACTCCTGGTAGTGACTGTAGGAATATGAGATGCAAAGATTTGAACCTGAGTTGGAAGCTTGCTATGAGAGTATTCTATGCTCAATACTATTGTTCGAGCCCCTAAAATTTGCACTTTAATGTTGTTTTTCTAAAGAACTACATTGGGAAAGTATGCAGAAAGAAACTCAAAATCCTGTGGAGGCTGTTGTGAAGAATAATTGAAAAGCAGGCAAACACACAGGGATACTTAACATTGGTGCTTATGAATACTGTCTTCTTTTGTCTGAAAGCAATTGTGTGAGAAATGCTATTTGATCTTCTGCATCCATATTTCCTATATCATGAAGGGAAATGAAGGCATTGGAGATAGTGACCTTGACATTGCCTCACTGACCGTTGCCTTTAGGGCCAATAATCAGCAAACCAATTTATGTCTCTGAAGAGTAATTATTCTTGAGTAAACATGCTCAGTCATGAGTTGTTTGTTATTTACAACTCAAATTCTTAATAACACTCAAAAGAGAAGATGTCAATGCAATGATCCATGTATTTCTAATAAAAGGACATTGCAAATGCTTTTCCCAGGGATTAGAAATAAATGCCATTTAAAAAAATTAGTCCTGGACCAGCTGAAAAAAAAAAAAAGAAACCAAACAGACAAACAAAAAAAACCAAAGTACACTTGCCAAATCTGAATTTCCAGCCATTATAGCAGAACAGAAGCAAGTCATTCTATATATCCCCGTTCAATTCCTGACAGTGTCAGGCTTTAGCTGCCCTCCCCCAAAGTTGCATTAATATATTTAGAAGAATTGAGAGCAAAGACACAATGCATTTTTTTTGACCTTCATTTAATTTTGGAGGAAGAGGATCACACCTGATAGCCCCTAGCAGTGCTCAGGAAACCATATATTGAAGCTAGGAATTTCACCAGTGACTGCAGCATGCAAGGCAGGATAATTAACCCTTGTACTATTTTTCCTGCTACAATTAACTCACATGTTAGTGACAGCTTTTCTGCAATACCCCAAAGTTGAAAACAATCTAATTATCCACAACCCAAGAACAGATTTTTATTTTAATGTGATGTATACATACAAAAACTGTAATTTAAATTTTTTTTCTTCCTTTCCATTTAGATTTTTGGGCCACATCCAGGCCAGAGGCACTGAGGTCTTAATCCTGGCTATGATTTCAGGAACTATTTCTTATAAGGCTCAGAGGACCAGGCAGGGTGTCTGGGATTAAAGGTAGGTTAGTCCCACGCAAGGCAAGAGCTTTTCCCACTGTGCTATCTTGCTGTCCATCTAATTTATCCACTTATAAAATTTCTGACACAGGTTCATAGATGAGCATTTAAGAAATTATACCAAATGAGATGTGCCAGTCAAAATTAAAAAGTACTGCTTTTACTAGATCCATAAAATAATCAAATCTAATTAGTGACGGAAAGTAGAATAGTGGTTCCCAGTGCTGAAGGAGAGAGGAATGATGAATTATTATTTATTGAGTATAGGGTTTCATTTGTGCAAATGAAAAAGATCTGGAGATGGATAAAGGTAATGTTCTGTTCCATAATGTGGCTGTGTTTTTTTTTGTTTGTTTTGTTTTTTTTGTTTGTTTGTTTTGTTTCTTGCTTTTTTGGTTTTTGAGCCACACCCGTTTGACACTCAAGGGTTACTCCTGGCTATGCGCTCAGAAATCGCCCCTGGCTTGGGGGGACCATATGGGACGCGGGGGGATTGAACCGCCGTCTGTCCTACGCTAGCACTTTTAAGGCAGACATCTTACCTTTAACACCACCTTCCTGGGCCCCAATGTGGTTGTGTTTAAAGTCAAATATTTACAATTAAAAATGTATATATGCATGCATATATATGTATATAGGGCCAGAGTCATGGCATAGCAATAAGGGTATTTGCCTTGCATACAACTGAGGAGGGTTTGTTGCCCAGTATTTTATATTATCCCCTAATTGCCAATAGGAATATTGGGAGAAAACTGAAATAGTCGAGTTATTTTTAAAGGGAAAGTGTGAATTTTAGATTGAAAAATGATATTTTCCTCAGTGTTTGACATTTTTTGTTAGTTTGACTTATTGTTGTTTGGCTTTCTTTTCCCTCAGATTTTAGGAATGACACTGCCACCCCTGAAATATCCTTACACATATCATGGCTCATCTCATTCTCTCATTTTATAAAGGCTTCTCATTAATTTAGAAACTAGTTCAGTGAAGACCTTGCCACTTATTTGATAATGGTCTCTGAATTCCCTGGATCAGGGTAGGGAATTTCATTTATAATAATCTTCCAAAAGAACTGTCCAAACAGCTGAAAATGCAGAGAAAAAGCTACAGAAACTGTTCTTTTCTTGAAAGCACAGTGGACTGAAGCTGAACAAAATGAGTGTTTTCTGTTTTGCACTAGTAAGTTTCTCTATATCAAATGTGTATATCATATTTACTGTGCCAAATAATGTAGAGAAATTATGGTATGACCTATGTTATTTTAATACATTGTGTTCTCCTACAAATATCCACATGGGAAAGAGGAAAAATATTTCATTAAAATACAAATGATTAAAAAACAAGTATGCCTGTATCTGTAATTATTAGCTATTTCATATTTTGAGATTAGATCTTTATTTAAAAAAATATAAGTATTATTTCATCATAATGCTATAAAATTTCAGCTGTCCATTGTTGAAAATCTTTAAGTACAACTTGGATACTATTATTGAGGAACTATTTTTTTCTATTATCTGTTTGAGGAAAAAAAAGGAAAATATATTGCATTGAGTTACTTACTTTGCTTTGAGACATCCTAGGAATCAAAATCTCCTTTATAACTTGAGTAATAAATTCTATTCAGTGTTGGCTTGGTTAAACTACCATGCAGGGAGCTTTCTGAATTACACAGCAGTGTAAAAGCAAGGTACAATAGATTAATCGAGTCCTGCAGATGTGCTCATTCAAGGGTTTCAACATCCTTCAAATTCTTCTTTTGCATTATTACTTTTTTTTCTTCTTTAGCCTGAAGTGGATCAGTGAAAGTTAGCAAGTAGTTATAGATTTGTAAATACTTTATAACTCTAACCTGCCATTGTGACCATCTGCCAATACTAAAAATGGATTTAAAAAATAATTTTATTCATTTCTATGTTTACAACAAGGCATTATGCCTAGTCATTGGTTTTTCAAGCTGTGAAAAACCACATCGTTGGAGAGGTCCCTGTCATTTGGGGAAGTAAAATGGTTTATTTTTATGTTTGTTTGCTTTCCAAATTGCAAATAAGATTAGCATAAGTACTAGAGATGGTGCTGACATAGGTTGTAATACCTAAACAGGAAGCGTTTTAAGACAAGATAAGGGATTTAATCTTAGAGCATCTTGAAAAATAAAATGCACTTGTGAGTTGTGGCAGGCTGAATCATCGAGTTCCGGCTGCCTATATAGTCCCAATTTACGGAATAAGCGCCGGCGCTCAACTTTGCTTTAAAATGACATATAAATCTGACTGGAGAAATCCCATTTCAGGTGATGTAAGTGGCATTGTGCATTCTTCTCTAGTTGATCTAAAAGAGCAATATGTGGTTTAATGTGAATATACTTGCTATGGAAATAGGCACTGTAGCAGCACAGCCGATTGCATTCTGAAATCATTCAGAATGGGACTATAATCAATATGCTAATACATCTATAGCGTGGCTCAGCTTTGCATGGCGTACATTTGTAATCCAGCTACTAAAGGCGCAGAACTATATAATGAGCATGATTGTCTTTACTATGTAGGGAAGAAAGCACATACTCAGAAAGGCTTGCTGAAAGCCATGCCTCATAGACTTGATTTGACTGCGAGTCATTTCTGCCTTTTAAACTTGTTCCTGAAAAAACTGTGTGTTTAGAAACCTATTTGTTTAAAACAAATCATCATGAACATTGAACTATTTCATTAAAGTCTCACAAACTTTATATGTCATCAAAATTAATTGCTTTAATGTAAAATGTCTACAAGGCACTTGGCAAAAATTCAAAACTATTTTAGGTGTTTTTTTTTTATAAATTCCTTTTCTCACATGTAAATAAATAAAATTATTTAATGTGTGGGCTCTCAACAAGGGTGTTGTAACACCCTACTCTGCTGTTATGAACTGAGAAAAAGGGGCTGGGTTACACCTTTGGCTAGGAAATAGTGCAGAATTGAAAACATATTTTATTTATATCCGTAAGAATCTGAACATATGGGTTGCTGCATTTAAAAACAGATTAAAACCTCTAATTTATTGAAAAACTCTCAGAATAGAAAAAGCAGAATATAGGGGCCAAGGAGATAGTATAGGATTATGGTACATGCCTTGCATTTGCCCAAACTAGATTAAATCCCCAGCTCCACTGGGTTCCCTACACATCCCTGGCTACAGTTCTGGAGTGATCCATGTTCTTCCTGGGCACTACAAGGCCTGACTAAGCACCATCCTCCAGCCCATACACTAAATTACGAGCCTGCTTGGCTAAGTATCATTAGGAATTACTTACTGCCTTAGTCACTACTTGGCAATCCTTCCCACTCCCCCTCAGAAAAAGCCCTGAGAAAATATGTATATAAATACTCAAGTCTCTAGGCAGAAAATGACTTCATATAGTAAACATCATATCAAAATTATCAGCAAAAAATTTTGACAGAAGAGCTATTTATTCTCTTTCATGTATTGTGGGAAATTGTAAACCCTTTGACAAATGGCATTTTAGGAGAAATATAAATACAAATGTAAATATCTGTAAAATAAATCCCCACATTCTGTCTTTCCAACCCCTGGCATACAAATCTGAAGATGGGCAGGGTTGCTGCAAAGAAGTAATAAACCAACTTTTATAAGTTCTGATCTGGATTTCCTGCTTCTGGTGGACAAAAATAGAACAAAATTTTTGTAGTTTTTCTCAGTTTCTGTTTTGAACAGAAAGGGGAAACTTGGAAGATGACACCAGCTATTAACCCAAAACTGAGGTTTTCCCCATCTTCCTCTTTACTTTAAACCTATCCCTTTGATACGTAAAAGTGCACCAGTATAGGTACTTTTGTCTCTCACTTGACCTTCTTCCATTCTCATGAATTTTGTACCGGTTTAATAAAGAAAGATCACTCTGGCACACTATACATAGAGAAAAGGCAAGAAGCCACTGACTTCATGACTCTCTCCTGACTGGCTTGGTTTACTAATTCTTCTTGGCTACCTTACCTTGAGAACCATTTGCTTTGCATTGAAAATACAGAGTGTGGGGGCCGGGCGGTGGCGCTGGAGATAAGGTGCCTGCGCTAACCTAGGCCGGACCGCGGTTCGATCCCCCGGTTCCCCATATGGTCCCCCGTGCCTGCCAGGAGCGACTTCTGAGCGAATGGCCAGGAGTAACCCCTGAGCGTCACCGGGTGTGGCCCAAAAACCAAAAAAAAAAAAAAAAAAGAAAATACAGAGTGTGGGATTTATTTTACAAATATGTACCTATTCTGAGCTATAAAAAAGGTGGATGCTATTATGAATTATTATTACTCTTATGCTATTATTGCTATTATGAATAGACCCCAGAATTTTGCTAAGAATTTTGTAGTGTGATAATTTTTGTATGATAAATTAGACCTCTGGAAAGTTTGCTCATTAGATGTAAAATGATTTTGTTGTTCATTTTAATATGTGTATATATGTATATATTTATATATGCACACGCACTTGAGTATAACATTATTTTACACCTAATAAGGCTACAGTCCAATTACTGACACCATTTCTCAGTGTTTTCACGTACTATCTCTCTCTTTGATCTCTCTATTTTATCCCATTAGTTTTTCTCTAATTTTAATGCTTATTCTTTAGATACATATTAAAACTGTTTCATATTGTAAATTGATGGCAATTAATTTAAGACACTATGGAATTTAAAGAATATTGCTAAACATCTCTGTGTTTTGGATTCACCTTATGCAGACCAGAATTTAAGGATATCTTACTAAGAAAATACTCTCTCCTTAAATCTTCATAAATTAGAGACATTTTTTATTTTTGGAGCTTGTATATACATTTGTAATTATCAGGTCAAGAAGAATGCTCAAAGGGCTAATCCTATGCTTTTCTTGCACAGGCCCTGGCTTTATCCCTGTACCATATGATGCCCTGAAAAACCACTGGAAACAACTCCTATGCTTTTGATCTGGGAACAATCGCTGAGCACTGCCAGATGTGACCCAATAATTCCATCTTGAAATGAAAAATTAATATCATAGTTTCAAGATATATAATCATCAATAATATTTTTAGGTATCATGGTTTGTTGGCTGACACTAGAGAAGATTTAGAACCAAGTCTTGTCTGCCTCTTCATACCTCTGTACTTCCAGAAGTTTCAGCAACAACTCCCATGATCTAGATTCTTTCATCATGACTGCACACGTGAACACCATAGACTCTTCTATGCTTCAGCTAAGTCTCAAAAGAGAGGCACTGCTAGCAGGAAAACTAGTGAACAAATAAGTCTCATTGCTGATATCAATGAGACGCTTCCAAAGATCCCATGGACCATTTCTATTGTCATATGAGCTCATCAATCCAACTCCAAGTTTTTTGAATGACATTTTGTCTTTTGTTTTCTTTTTATTTTTCTCCCTTTCTTTTCCCCTCTGCTGCAGTTCTCTTGTTAGCTACCTTTCCTTCTTAAATTTTATTTTTATTTTAGTCTCAATTGTCTTTGGGGATTCCTTTCATAAGCAGGGTTTATCCTAATGATCCTTATTCAGTGATCTTATAGCTTAGACATATTTGGTATGTTACTAATCCAACTATGCATCAGCAATTAGCTTTCTCGTTTTCGTTTGTGTTGCTGAATGTTGCTTTTCTGTCCTGTAGCTTCCTAAAAGGAAGCATGCCAGAAGCTATTGGAAGTCTTTTTTTTTTGGTCCTTACCCATAGCTGTATGTTGTAAGTGGTAGATTTCAGCATGGAGTTTTCCTTATACAAAGGATGCCTACTATAAATTATCTTACAAGTACCTAACTTGCTTCTACATTACTAACTTATTGTTGTAAGTTTACTGTTTCTGGGTTGGTATCTTGCTTTAGTTTATATATTTATTTAACAAATGTAGAGATTTGCAGACTTCACAGTAGTTTTAAATGCAAACTCATTCATTTTCAATTTATTACTCCAGCATTGAGTTAAAATATTTTTGATAGATTTTTATAATAATGCTTCTTTTGAATTTATGCAATTCTTTTGCTGTTACTCAGTGTTTACTGATTTTGTTTCATCTTGACAGTTTCTTTATGAGGTGAACAGAACTGGTACTTGCCTGTTGAAGAAACTGAAATACAACAGATTGTATTTCTTACACAGGACAGAGTACTAATTATGAGAATGGATAAATTTTAAGCTTGTGACTTACCACATATTTCACTGGTGTCCAAGAAAGTCTTTCATCATGACCTTAAATCTAGTGTCTTCATGCTCCTTGAAGATTTGCTTCTTTGTTGTGGATGGTTCTTCAACACCTGGAATTATATTTGAATTCATTCCTGGTTCAATGATTAAATCAGTGAAAATATTTTTATTGTTTTCTCTCACTGTTGGGAAATAGTATATATACTACTAATTAATATGTTAATGATAAATTTAGATAAGGTAGTAGTAAAAGTGGATAGGTTGAATGACTTTTAAAAAAACTCATCATTGAGAAATTAATCTTTATGTTTAAGGAAGGCTCAATGGATAGCTTATATACCAATTCCAGAGAAACATGCTAACCGAGAAAACATCTCTAGTAGAACTGGTTTTCTTAAATCACCCATTGGGGGCACTGTAAAAGCATACAATCTCTTCATGCTAAGTGAAACTTTGAATTGAGACGATTACTTCTCTATTATAAGTTTAGAATCTTTGCTTAATGAGATCTGTTAACACAGCAAATATTCACAGTTACTGGACAGTTCATTTACTTTTAGTTTCTCATTTTCCTTTATTGCTGTCTCTGATTTTATTAATATGAAATAATTATTGAGTACATATTTGATCATTTCATAAGTCAACCCAATCCTCAAAGCAACCTTATGACAAAGAAAAAATCATACCATTTTTTAGTTGCAGAAAATATTTGGGGAGAAGGCAAAATAATGTGTTATAGACCATCAGCTAGTTAGATTTGGAGCTGACACATTAAATTTATGTTTCTGCATCAGTAGTTTTCCCAGCATATTATTGGTTAAAGCCAACCTTAAGGATGGAATGAAATTCCCAGAGTTGTAATATTTGCCAATTGTTAAAGTATGAATGTTGCCTCCATGATCAATTTCAAGCTACTGATGGTTTAATAATGGGATCCCAACACCTGACTATTTAATTATTGATTATCTCCGGTGCTGACTTCAGTATACTTTTTTGCTGTTTTAAAGAGTGTTCTAGGCTGCTTCTTAAATTTATGAACAAACGCCATCAACTTAAAACACATAAGTATTACTAGAATGGAATTGACAATAATTTTTGCAAATTACATTTATAATTACTAAGAACATAGAGTTCAGTGTATGGTGCACAATTTGTCTTGTCTCTGATTAACAGCACTGGATGTTCTCTTAGTCACTTATGCAGTATTTAAATTGAACCTTTACTAATAAACTTACTTTGCTTCCATTGAGGTTTAAAGTAATTAAAAAATGACCTTTGTTTCAAATAAAGAACTTTGCTGCAATACAGATTTTTCACAATACTCTTAGCCTTGCTATTTTATTTTACCCAGCAACCTTATAACCTTATAAAAAGTTATTATGGAGGTCTGGAGTGATAGTATAGCAAGTAGCATTCTTGGCCTCACATGAAGCCAAACTACATTCAATCCCTGTTATCCTATGTTATTCCCTAAACCCCGAAAGGAGGGACTCCTTGGCATAGAGTCAGGAGTAAACCAGAGCATTGATTGGTATACCCCCCAAATCCAAATGAAAAATTATTATTCAGTGTATCCTTTTTTTGTTGATATCTTTGTGGTTTATAGGCCACACTCAGCGATGTTCAGGAGTTACTCCTGGCTTTGTGCTCAGAAATCGCTGCTGGAAGTCAAGGGGGACCACATGGGCTGTCAGGATTTGAAGCACTGCTGGTCCTGGGTTGGCTGCTTGACAGGCAATAGTCCTACCGCTGTGATATCTCTCCACCCCCCTCAGTGTATTCTTTTTTAAATATAACATATTAAGCGATATTATATAGAAAATTGTTTATATTAATCTTCACAAAAACTTAAAGAAGTTTAGAGATGGTTAGAAACGTGAAAGAACTTTCCAAAATATGAGCTGACAAATGACTCAGTGGTAGATTGCTCTAGATTTGATATCTGGTACTAAAATAATGATACATTTGGTTGATATGAAATGGTAATATTGTGTTCCTAAGCTTATAAACACCCATACCCTTTTTATTACTTCAATAAAAAAATTATGAGACCTGCTCAGTATTCAAATCCAGATATATTTTTGCTCCACAGAAAGTGCTACAAAAATACCTTCAATATCTCTTTCTAACTATCTAATTGGGGGGGGGGGATTTGGGTCACACCCGGCGGTGCTCAGGAGTTACTCCTGGCTGTCTGCTCAGAAATAGCTCTTGGCAGGCACTGGGGACCATATGGGATACCGGGATTCGAACCAACCACCTTTGGTCCTGAATCTGCTGCTTGCAAGGCAAACGCCGCTGTACTATCTCTCCGGACCCTAATTTGTTATTTTGAACATTCAAAATTTTTTATTTACATGACTTACAGGAAAATTAGATTTTCCAGGAACTATGATTAGTAGTATAATGCAATGTAATTTCAGTAAATAAGTTCAATGATGAATCTCAAGTGTAAACCAATGATGTGGTAGAAAGTCTTCCTTCAATATTTGTAAGATGTTGATGTTGATAGATATGCATAAGAGGAAGCATTATTATAGCTCACATATTAATGTGAGCGAAACCACTTACACACTGTCATTTGACATTGCAAAATGTTTGTAAGCCACTTTACTCTGTAATTAAAATGGATAATTGAATGGACTGAAATCTGAAGACATTTCCTTAAATGGATGAGTTTAACAGTTATCTGTAAGATACCATTGCATGTCAACAAATCTATTAGCTTTTCTCTAGTTTTCTTACACTGCAAAAGTTGATGTGCATAAATAATATATGATATAAATTATAATGATCTATACATGTAGATAGATAAATATATATGTGCATGTATAAATGTAAAGAAAAACTGTGGTAATATATAATATATTTTTAATATTCTAATAATTAAAGAATTTAAGTAAGATGCATGAACCAGCATACATACTGATACATATATATTTATGCACATGTACATAAAATCCACACCTACATCTACACATACACTTAAAATAAACAGTCAGCAAATTCAACTATTGATTCTAAGTATATTAGCCCTATCATTGAGAGCTGTTTTTTTTTCTAATGAAAATTATTCCTTTTTTTTTGTTTGTTTTTGGACCACACTTGGGGGCATTCAGGGGTTATATCTGGCTCTGCATTCAGAAGTCACTCCTGGCAGACTCAAGGGACCATATGGGATATCAGGACGTAATTCTGGTTGGTTGCATGCAAAAAACAAGCAAACAAACTAAGCTCTGGCCCCTGAAAATTATTCCTTAACTAGAATAAAATTAATTTATTCATTTTAAGATAAAATCTAGAGATTTTGAATGTTTTGTATTATCCCTTAAGTCTTCAAGGAATTTTTTATTTTTTATTTTTTTGATATTCTAACTTTTTTTTTTCTAATTCACGAAGAAAACTTTTTTG
>PVKC010002661.1:0-33853 GCA_004027635.1 Crocidura indochinensis
TAAGGTGCCTGCCTTGCCTGCGCTAACCTAGGACGGACCGCGGTTCGATCCCCCGGTTCCCCATATGGTTCCCCGAGCCTGCCAGGAGCGACTTCTGAGCAAATAGCCAGGAGTAACCCCTGAGCAAAAAAAAAAAAAAAGAAAAAAAAAGAAATAGAGAGATAAAGTTAATAAACCAGATTAGAAATGAAAAGGGGGAGAGCATTTCAGATACTGCAGTTATTCAAAGGTAACCAGAGACTACTTTGATAAACTCTATGCCACAAAAAATGAGAACCTGAAAGGATTGGATAAATTCTTGGACTCTTGTAACATTCCACATTTAAATGAGAATAATTTAGCATATCTAAACAGATCCATCACTACTGAGTAAATTAAAATGGTAATCAAAAGTCTTCCAAAAGAATAAAAAACAAAAAAATCATGCCCTATTGATTCACTAACAAAATCTTTCAAATCTTTCAAGAGGAACTATTATCAATCCTTTCCAGGATTTTTCATAAATTGAAAAATCAGGAACACTACCAATTAGTTTTTAAAAGCTAATGGCACCTTGATACCAAAACAAAAATAGATGCTGCAGGAAAAGAAAACTATAGACCAATATCTCTGATAAACACAGATGCAAACATTTTCAAAAAAAATTCTAGCAAATAGGATCCAAAGTCTTTTCAAGATAATACACCATGGCCAAGTAGGTTTGATTCCAGGAATGCAAGAATGGTCTAACATATGTATATCAATCAACATAATACACCATTAAAAAAAAACAACATAAACATATCAATAGATGCAGAGAGGACATTCTATATATTCCAAAAGCCCTTTTTGATTAAAACTCTCATAGAGATGGGAATTTAACGAACTTTTTTCAATATAGTCAAGGCCATCTACTATAAGCCAATGGCAAATATTCTCAATGTAGTTAAACCAAAAGCCTTTCCTCTAAAATCTGGTACAAGACAAGCTGCCCTCTCTGACAACTCTTATTCAACATAGTACTGGATGTACTTGTCATAGTAATTAGGCAAGAAAAAGATATCAAGGGCATCCATATAGGAAAGGAAGAAGTGAAGCTCTCATTTTGCAGATGACATAATACTATATTTAGAAAACCCTAAAGACCCTACCAAAAATCTTCTAGAAACAATATATTTATATAGCAAAGTGGCAAAAAAATTAACTTGTAAAACTTAATGGTCTTCTTGTACACCAATAATGATAGAGAAGTAATAGACATTAGAAAAAAAAGACCTCATTCATATTAGTGTCACACAAACTAAAATACATGGGTGTCAACTCAACCAACGAGGTGAAGGACCTATATAAAATAATACAAAACCCTGCTTCAAGAAATAAAAGAGGACACATGAAAATGGAGATACATAACCTGCTCATGAATTGGGAGGATTAACATAATTAAAATAACATTACACAACAAAACATTGTACAGATTTAATGCAATCCCTCTAAAGATACCCATGATATTCTTCAAAGAAGTGGATCAAACACTACTGAAATTAATTTAGAACAAGAAACACCAACGAATACCTAGAGCAACCCTTGGGAAAAGGAATATTGAAGGAATCATTTTACATTAAAATGGCATGGTTCTGAAATAAAGACAGATTCTCAGATCAGTAGAATAAAATTTAGTATTCAGAGAAAGTGCCCATTACAAAATCATTAAATTTTTGATAAAGGGGCAACAAATGCAAAATGGATCCAGGAAAAGCTCTTCAACATGTTGTGTTGGCATAACTGATCAGTCACTTGAAAATAGAGCAAACACAAACCTCCATCTAACACCATGCACAAAGGTCAAATCCAAATGGATTAAGGACCTTGATATCAAACCTGAAACAATAAAGTACATAGGACAACATGTAGGTAAAACACTTCATGATATTGAGACTAAAGACATCTTTAGGAAGGAAACAGCACTCTCCAAACAAGTGGAAGCGAGATAAACAGATGGGACTAATTAAGCTGAGAAGCTTCTGTACCTCAAAGGAAATAATACCTAGGATACAAAAGCCACCCACAAAATTGGAGAAACATTTTCACCCTAAATACCCATCACATAGGGGCAAATATCCAAAATATATAAGACACTGACAAAACCTAACAAGAAAAAAACATCTAATCCCATCAAAAAATGGGGAGAAGAAATGAACAATTTCTCAAAGAATAAATATAGATGGCCAAAAGGCACATGAAAAAATGCTCCACATCACTAATCATCAGAAAGATGTGAATCAAAACAGAAATGAGTTACCATCTCATGCCATAGAGACTGGTAAACATCACAAAGAACAAGAACAATCAGTTCTGGAGGGGATGTGTGGAGAAAGCAACTCTCATTCACTATTGGTGGGAATGCTGTTTAATCCAGCCTTTATGGAAAGCATAATGAAGATTCCTCAAAAGACTGGAAAAAGAGCTCCCATATGATGCACCTATTCTACTACAGGAATATACCATAAGAACACAAAAATACTTTCCTTACACCTATATTCTTTTCAGAGCTATTTACAATAGATAGACTGAAAACAACCAAGTTGCACTTTGAAATATGAATGGCTAAAGAAACTGATACAATTAAACATAATAGTGTATGTGCATACATTCAGTGTATGTAACATACTGAAGATTACCTTCTGTATTTTCTCCTTCTCCGTGGTCTGAATTCTATACAATTTGAAACTCAAAAATTATCTTCTTTATTTCTTTTTAAAATGTCCCAACTTTTATGGCAGTTAAGAAAATGACGTGCATGTTGTTTCTATTATAATACATCATAGGTTGAAAGGTGCAATAATCATTCATCATTGTTTTAGTAATAGAATAAATGTCAACACAGTAAAATTGTCAAACAGTATTTTAGTATTGATAGGAAAATAAATTTTACCATGTTAACTCTGCAACAGAATTGTGTCCTCACATATACCTGAGTCAAATTTTGATGTGATAATAATTTAGCTGCAAAATGTAAGATTAGAACAAAAAATTCAAGATTAGATCACATACAATGATGATATATTTATTTTAGACCTATCTAGGTTTCTTTGAACTAAATTTTTCAGGAATTGAAATCTGAGCAACTTTTATTAATTTCCATTATTTTATAAGTACTCTTTTATCCTAGATGTTTTAATTTATACTTTGAAATTTGTGGTTTGTTTTTATTTGGGGGTAACACCCAGGGGTGCTCAGGGGTTATTCCTGACTTTACTTTCTCAGAAATTATTCTTGGCAGACCCAGCAAGCTTTCTGGGATGCCAGAGATTGAACCTGGGTCAGTCATGTACAAGGTAAATGCCCTACCAATGTGATATTACTCCCGCAATAAAAATTTGCAAATATTTATATTTTGAAAAATATCTTGTCTACTTGATTGAAGATTCAAGGACTGGAAGAGAAATGTTTACCCCGTCATTGGTTTGAGTCTGACATGATTAAGTATTGACAGATGGGGCCCGGGAGATAGCATGGAGGTAAGGCGGTTGCCTTTCATGCAAAAGGTCATCGGTTCGAATCCCGGTGCCCCATATGGTCCCCCGTGCCTGCCAGGAGCAATTTCTGAGCATGGAGCCAGGAGTAACCCTGAGCACTGCCGGGTGTGACCCAAAAACTACAAAAACAAAAACAAACAAAAAAAAAAAGTATTGACAGATAACATTGTTTTTGCAATTTAGTAAATCAGAATATAGAATATAATATAAATGAAATCAATCGCCAGTTAGAGTAGATATTCAACTTTGAAGAGTATCCTTAACAAAATTTCACTTACAAATGTACTCACAGATTTTCTTTCATTAATGTTAAGGTTGAACCAACGCCTGGCTATATGTTCAAAAACAATATAGAATCTGAGCACATAGCAATTTGGACTCATTCTAGTCACATAGAAAAATGGTCGCAGACACAAGAAAAATGCCAAAACTCAAGCAGAAAGGTAGTAGCTCATGTACATAAATGAAAATAATCAATATAATTATAATATACTGCTTGCTTTTTCTCACATACTTAAAATAATTCCAAACATCAGTAAATACATCTTAATATGTAAACTATAATAAGCAAAAATGACTTTTAAGAGACGTAATGACACTTAAACTAATTATTTAGAAGTACATATCTCCACATTTATCCAGGATCATCAAGCCTGCAGGAATGACTGATTGGGCAAAGCGATTTAAATGCAAAACCATTTAAATGCAATAACTTGGAAATATTCAATGAAATATATAGACTTTTTTCCTTTGCAATCTGTAATTAAAATACCAATTTTACCTCAGCAATCTATGCAAATTTACATTTCGAATGAGCAAATTAAGTTTTTATGATAGCCTAGAGTATTTATTGTTTCTTTTTAATGTTTGGGTATTTTTAAGTGAAAGGAAAAAGTGTTAAACCAGAAACCTATTTAGAAAATTGCTCTTGGAATTGGTAATAAATAAAGGTAGTTGTCTGAAGTGACCTGAAGGCCATTAGTCAAAACCGATACAATACTGGACTTGGATGGCTTGCACAATAGCTTGTTTAAACGCGGGGAAACGCACCAAAAGCACTAAGAATGAATTTATTTTTCAGTGGTCACAAATTATATTCTATAAAGGCAAAATCTGACAAAGAAGTGTTATATGTACTAGCCAGAAAATAAAAATCATCAAAGGCTTTCCAAGTAACACTCTCTTCCTACTCATGTAATACTTTGCTAGCGATAGCAGTTGGGAAAACTCATTAAATTATTGGAAGTGAGCCTACCTTGACTTTTAATCTGTTTTGTTCTAAGCCTTTCTGGACAACATGAGAGCCTGATAAAGAAAGGTCTTTGAAATGTTGTTTTTAGAGCTGAGTATTTTTTTAATAATAAATGTAGCTGTAAGACACAAGATTCATTGTATTCCCAAACATTTCAGGGGTAGGGGCCATGTAAGGAGAATTATGTTTGATATTTTTTTTTATATTATAGGAAAATGCTTTACATATTTATGGGCTCACCTTTTTGGTGGTAAAAGTTTCCAAGTGGAGTTAATACCAATTATCTTGGATCAGTAGTAGGTACATGTGAAGATGGCAGAATGTAGATAAATTGAGGGAAAAAAATAATAAACCTATTTTCAAATAATAAAACAGAAACCTTAAATTGAGAGATTGCTTTGGATCTGTGAAGATAATCTCTCAGGCTTATATTCTGCCCTGAACATATCTCTCTTGCTTCTATGTTTTGCTTGCTTTATTTTTTTTTACACTTATTTTTTCCTGATTTCACTTTTGAGTATGTATTTCCTCTCTTTTTCTTCCTACTCTAATCTCCTTAAGTAGATTTCATTCAACACAAACTGGTTCTTCACTAATTTTCTAAAGTAAATAAATATGTAAAGTCTTTTTTGTTTTGTTTGTTTTTGTTTTTTGAGCTCAATTTTTTTTTTTTTTTTTTTTAGTTTTTGGGCCAAACCCGGTGACTCTCAGGGGTTACTCCTGGCTCTGTTCAGAAATCACTCCAACATGTAAAGTTTTTGAATTATTAAACTCATTTTAAATACAAGAAATAGAATCAAATTTTATAACAAGTACAAAAGTAAGTTAAGAAAAATTAAAGATAATTTCACCTTCAAATTGATTTGATTCTGAACATCATGTTCTGGAGATTATTCTACATGAACCATTATTTCGCTCTCTGCAAACATAGACAATTCTCCTTGAACTTATTTGTTCCTTATAGAAAAAAGAATATTGTAACTTCTTCATTGGTGAATGAGAACACCGTCTTGGGATTTGGGTATAATGAACAAAAACAGAAAAGGCATTATTCCTGTCACCAGAGCAAAATTTGAAGATTCAAATTCTGAAAATAATGTGTATGCCTTTATGCTTTAGTTACCAATGCTGCCATCTTAGTAGACACTGGCATTGCCTCTATTATCCATATCACTGTCTACATCACTTTTTTGTATTAACAAATTTTATTTATTTATTTTAACTAATATTTTATTTAAGCACCATGATTACAAACATGTTTTAGTTGGGTTTCAATCATAAAAAGAACAGACCCTTTCACCACTGCAATATCACCTTTGCTGCAGCCAAATAGAATCAACTCTTTCCTTCCTCTGACTATATGAGATGGTGAAAATCACTAACTTAAGCTAGCTGCAATTTTGAAGTTAGGACATTGATATATATGTAAGGGTTTGAAAGTTTTAAAGGTGTGTGTGGGTGCCCTTCCTGCAGGGACACCCCAGTTAAGATGTGGTTATTCGTTCTTGGAGGGAGATGCAAACACAAAGACATGAAGACAGACAGACAAAAGTGGGAAAGGATTTCAGCCAAGACTGAACCCAATTCTAATGTATTGAAATTCAAGGCCCGGCTTATATACTCGTACCTATAGGACAGGCATATCAGGATCCATTAGCAAATGATATGGAATGTGCAGATAATAAGCTCTCTCTCTCTACTAGATCAGGAGGAAGTGATAATGGAACCTATCTCCGGCAGGTGGGGTATACAAATAACATAACCTTAAATGTTTAATTCTTGAGGCAACCTGTTTTGTTTATGGCTCTCTGTTTTGTGCCCTTAAGTCTTAAATGGTTAACATTCAATTCTCAAGGCTGCCTGCAGGTGGGATATACAAATAAGGTGACCTTAAATGTTTTACTTTTAATTCTTGAGGTTACCTGCTTTGAGCAAAGTCACAAGGTCCTTCATTTTAACTAAGTATTCTGCTGTTCTAAGAAGCTCCCTAAATTACCCCACCTTTTATAATATAAAGCAAAAAGTATGATATGCTGACTATAACTATGAGGTTATATTGTTTAATAACTATCCTATATTCTAAAATATTCTATATAGTTCTATATAGTTGGTTAAGCATCCTGAGCCTGAGCATTTTATAATATTCTCAGGGAACAATGTTTTTCCTTGAGAGGCTATTTACTATTCAGATATACTGAAAGATTATAAGACTTCATCTTCCCAAATCAGGTGTCGCCTGTGTAACAAAAGCAGAAGGAAGTCAATGTTCCCAAGGAAATACTAGGAAAAGTTATCCAAACATAGGAATATAGCCAATAAGTTGTTGCTTAACAGAGAGGACCAGGTGTCCATTTAAGGTCAGCCCATTTTATGTGGCAAGCACCTGATCTTACAATTATGAATGGAGGTTGGAAACATAAGGAAAGCTGGAAATGGTATTGTTGCACTATACGAAGTATACAATGACTCGGCCACGATTTTACTTGCCGGCTTCGTACCAGAAAGAAGAGCTTTTACCTTCTCCCCTAAGAAAGAGAACAGGATCCAAGAAAGAAGGTCAGAAAACACTGGGGAGTCACATTTGACCAAAAGGGCTCAATTTGCCCTGAAAACATCTTGTATTTTTTGAGCAATTTCAGATGCTCTTCTGCTATTTTAGAGGGTCAAAAAGAGCAAGTTGATCAATTAGGCAATTGTGTGTGTATATTCTGGTGATCATCAATCTGTTTGTGTCAATTTGTCTGTCTATAGGTGTGGAACACTGGAATGTTAGTCAGGGGCCAGAGTGATAGTACAGTGGTAGGGCGTTTGCCTTGCATGAGGCTGACCTCAGACAGACTGAGGTTCAGTCCCTGGGCATCCCATATGGTCTCCGGAGCCAGGAGCGATTTCTGAGCATATAGCCAGGAGTAACCCTGAGCATCACAGGGTGTGCCCCCCCAGAGTTAGGTTTAAATCAGAGTAGAAAATCTTACAACTGAATGAATTGCATTGGCAGTAGAACTCAAACTAATAAGGATATATCCTAAGAACACAAAACATAACACAAAAATGCCTTCTTCACACCTATATTCATTGCAGAGCCAGAATCTGGAAAAATGAAATTGATGATGCCTTTCAACAGATGAACGGCTAAAGAAAACGTGGTGCATCTACACAATGGAATACTATTCAGTTGTCGGGGAAAATGAAGTTATATAATTTTTCTATACATAGGTGGATATGGAAACTACTATACTGAGTGAAGTAAATCAGAGGGAGAGAAATAGACAAAGGGTAGTCTCACTCATTTTTAAGAAAAATAAAAGACAGTACTGTAATAATGCCAGAGATGAGGTCTGGAAAAACAGTCCCACAATATGAAGCTTACCACAAAGAGTGGTGAGTACAGTTTGAGAAATAACACTAACAATTCCATCACAATGTTAATGAGTGAGAGAAGTAGAATGCCTGTCTTGAATACAGGCAAGGGTTGGGGGAGGTGAGAAGTGAGAGGTATTGGTGGTGGGAGGGTTGCAACGGTTAATGGGGGTTTTCTTTTTTATGACTAAAACCCAACTACAAACATGTTCGTAATCATGGTGCTAAATAAAGATATTAATTTTAAAAAAGAAGTCAGAACAATATGCAACTCAAAAATTTAAGTGCTTTGAAACTTCACTAAAGCTTGTTAGACAAAAAAGTTTCTCGATAAATGTTGTGCCTTCATAGACATTGGAATTCTCAAGCTTTATTATTGAAAAAATTAAAACGGTACTAACATCTGAAATTCTTTTGGGATTCAGAATTTGTACTGTCTAAAAAAGGAAATTTCAAGTAGAGTTTTTAGCTAAAACAAAATAAAATATATGTACCTTAAAACAACTGTGAAAAAATTGTAATTCACATTAGTCTTAATAAAAATGATTTAAAAAGACCTATTTTCACAGGTCTTAGCATATTTCAAAAAGAAAGTGGGATGACTTCAGACGAACAGGTATAAAAGCTATTAAAATTAAATAAAAGATATTTTTTCACATTTTATAAACATATATGGTTCAAGTTTCTTATTTTTTCTACAGTTTAGTAAAAACCAAAGGCTTCTTTCTATGTCTATATGTAAGTTTGTTTTCTGTATTGGATTACTCGAGTTTGTAACCCAGAAAACTTGTGAGTTGAAATAAGTGTGGTAAATAAAAACAGTTTTAAAGAGTTTAACTAAAAAACAGGTTTAGTTTAAAACATAGGTTTCAAAAATTATAAAATTGGATACAAAACTTATCCTATAAGTGATTAAGGATTAGAATTTACTCCTATTATCCAAGCATAGAAACAAATATTTCAAGAGTTTTTGAACCAAGTTATTTGCTCTAATGATTCCAAGTCAGATATACTTGGTGCAAAGGCAAAGGATTAAACCAAAATTGAACACATCTTATGAGACATTTGGTTTTCTTTAAACTTCTGGAAATACTAGCAAAAACTAAATAATGCCTTATTTCAGACATCCTAAGAGCCAGAAACCATAGCACTTTGCCTTGATAAAAATTTAAAAAGCTTTCCTGCTGGATTTCCAGTCCAGCCTCAGAACTTTTTACTTGAAAAAAATTCACTTTAACATTCAAACATCTAGAAACAGCCATTTTGACTTAAGTGGTGGTTTCGACTAATGGAAAATCAGGTAAAAATCGGGGAACTCACTGATAAGCTTTTTTCCAAACTATAATGTTAACTGGTGTCTCCAGAATATGGAAATGCGTTCTGTTATTGATAAAACTACTTGTCTTAAGGGTTTCTGATTTTTTTTGACTGTAACTTCCCAATACACTACAGACATAGTGACCATTCACATGCAAACACCTATAGCACCCATACATATTTAGAGTTGATTGATTTGCACTGGCCGCTTCTCTGACCCTCTAAAATTGGCAGGAATGGCAGGAAAAAGCTCTATTGATGCCGAGATGGAAAGCTAAATGATGGATAAGACAATAAAACTAAAGACAGTGCCACCTTCTCATTTTCAGCATTTCTAATTCTAAGAGAAGCAATAAACATTTTCTTAGCACACAGAAACGTTTTTGTTTGTTTGTTTGTTTTATTGTGTTTTTGATGCAAGTTCTTCTATAGCTTGGGAGGAGAGAGTTAGATTTCATGATTTTGCATGACTGAAGCACTCTGATTGCACACAAGTGGAAAGGAAAATCTGTTATGGCACAGCTGACAACTTCCTCCACACAAATAAAACAAATAACAAAACAAACAAACAAAAAAGAATCCCTAAGCATGGAATGGATAAGTGTATGCATAAGAAATGTCAGGGAACATGCACACCATGACTTTTTATCAGTGTATCTTCAATATGGCTGACTTCTTAACAATGAACTTTATATATATATATATATATATATATATATAAATATATATATATATATATTCAATCACCATAATTACGAACATGTTTGTAGTTGGGTTTCAGTTATAAAATAGAACAAACCCCCTCACCAGTGCAACCTTCCCATCGCCAATGCCCCCCATCTCACTCCTCCACCACCACCTGTCTGTATTTGAAACAGATATGAGATTTCTCTCACTCGCTACCATTACCATGATAGTTGTTAATTGCTGTTTTAATATAAAATATAAAGTCTAAAGTCCTCATGTCTAGGTAAGGACTTTCTAGGCAAGGCACGGCCTGATACTTAAGTCCCGTCAGCTAACGGTTCTGAAAATGCAAGGAAGTAGCAGCGGAGTAATAATTCATAAGCAGTCAGTTAAAGTTTCATGGGAGTCAGTCAGCTTTATTTCAAGGCCTTATCTGCCATATGCTTTTCCTCACATGGCTTCTATGCTAAATGTTTTTATTCCAAGGAGCTTCCTCTCTGCTGCTTCTCCTCTGGCTCTCTGCCTCATTTTGTTCTTCCTTCTCCCTAGTCAGAATCTTTCTGTTTTTCTTCATAATAGCATGTCCTAACCCAGGTGTGATCGTGTCTGATTCTCCAGGTGGAAATAACATTAATAGGAAACCCAGGCAAGGGCCTTGGGGGAAGAGATACCCCACAGTTAATGCAGTTATTTCTCTAAGTCCAATCACCACTCTTTGTGGTAAGCTTCCTTCATGAGCCGGTCCTTCCAGCTCCAATTAGCATTTTCTTAGTTTGAAACAGGGACATTTTTCCTAAATGCACACAGGGTGGATATGATTTAAAACTACGTCCACAAGCAAAGTCATCTCTTTAAGTAGATGATATAAATCTTTTATAAAATCAAATATACATATTATACATTTCTATTATACAAGATGAATGTTTATTCCTGATCCCACACTCAGGAATCACTCAATAAATTTGGGGAACCTTTTCGGGTGCCAGAAATAGAACACCAGGATTCTGTATGCAAAGTAAGCACCCTGTTCTCTGTACTATTTTTCCTCAAATTGTTTCTCTTATCTTTCAGAAGCTCTGCAGGGAGGTTGGGACAAGAGTAATGTGGGCAGAGGGAGTCCAGCTAAGAGACCAACACATAATTAGCTAATTCGATGGATAGCTTTTCTTCTTAGCTTTTCTCTAATTTATAGAAAAAAATGTTGTAGTTGTTTACGTGATTCCTACTATTTTTCATAATAGTATTTATTTTAGATAATACATAGTGACAGATCAGAATTATGAACCCCCTAATCCAAAGATAATTAAGTTTCCTTTTTTATATTTGCTACATTATGAATTTGTGCATTTTGATTAAAAACTATTTCTTTTTAGCTTATCGATAACTATTAAATTCCACTAATTTGTGAAGTTTCTCTATTATTTCAGCAATTTCCAGGTTATAAATCTTACTATTCACTCAACTATTTGTTCCTTTAAAAAAAACATTTTCAGTACTTTGCTCTTGACAGATGCCTTATTTTATTTTTATATTTTTAATCTTATTTTTTCCTATAAAGTAGTCATGTGCATCTCTTCCTAATTGTCTATTCTCTATGATTCCTTCTGCTGCTGAGAGAAGTTTTGTATTTGAAGTCCTCCTTACCCTTCATTAAACGTAAATCTTTTTATCAGGGATGGATAGAGTGGGGCTACACTTAGGAAATGCAGTGGCTCTGCATTCAAGAGTCACACATGACACCTTAGAAGAAACATACGGGAAGCTTGTTATCAAATATAGGTCTACGTCATCCAATGTAAATGTCCTACCAATTGACTATTGCTCCAGTCCCCAAAAGAGCTTTTGAAGTAGATTTGGAAATCTCTTTTTATAGCAGATTTCTCCCTGCCCTTTTCAACCCAGGTAATATTTCAATGTTCTAGAGTAAATTGTCAGTAGAATATATCCTTCTCTGTATATAATCAGATTATATATAGCCAAGTTATATGTATTTAAAATCATATATGATTTAATCATATATATCTATATATATATATCTCTCTATATAGAGAGATATAGAGAGAGATATATATATATAGATATATATGATTAAAGGAAATGAGCCAGTAGTAAAGAATGACCCAGCTGCTGAAAGTACCGTATTATGTCTCCCTGGCAAAACTCCTGCTTTATGAAATCAGGTATTTGTCCCAGGATTTCAACACTCTGTACTCCTTAGGGAGACATCTCAATATTTAAGTATGTCAAGAGGCAAGAAAAATTTCTCCACATTCCTCAACTGCACTTGTCTTTGACTTAGCTTAGGAATAGGCAACTGCGGCAAGGTAACCAATAATGCAGCGATTTTTCCTGAAAAGGGGAAATGCAAACAAAAGGTAGGAGGCATTTTGATCTCTGCAGCTCATTCTGAAGAAGAATCTAATTTCTATCTGAAGGGTGGGGGAGAAAAATATGTGACCTAGATTTTATTGTCGTGGCTGTAAACTTTTGTGTTAAAGTACCCTAATTTGTTCCAAACGTTTTTTTATTTTATTTTATTGTTTTTTTTTCTTAGAAATATTAACAGCTGATTTCAAAATTAGCTCCTTTTTTGTGGCTATCCCCACTGCATTGGGAATAAATCAGCAAGTCTTTTACATGATAATGATTGAATCAAATTTATAATTCATTGGTTTACTTTTGAAGAAAAGTCAAATCCTGAAAAAATATGCTGGTGAATAGAATTTCAGATTTTCTTTCCTCTGAGTATATGACATAAAAGAAATAGACCCATATTTCTTCAAACTCATAACTATCCAACATCTGAAACTAATAATACCCTTTCCTGGTAGTTTGTTCTGGTAGTTTTATTCCCTCAACATCAATATCAAGTTTTATATTTTGTATTGAAATTACTAAAGGAGTTGATGGATATGATTTAAAAGGAAAAATGTAGGGATCCAAATGCAAGATAGATTTCCATATTATAAATGTTTCATATAGTATATAAATTAATTAATGGCAGTTAAGATCAAATAGCAGTTGAGTCTACCATGAAATATTTTAATTTTTATTTATTCAATTGTTGTTTTATAGATATTTTTATATCTCTCATTTTACTATTCTCATGAGAACATTGCATAAAAAATAAAATGTACCCTAATGAACTTCTCTGTGAATTTTATCAACTGTGATTTTTCATGACTTGAATATGCTATGCTATGTTCAAAGAGTAGTCAAGTAAATAAATAACTTAGCACGATATTACATTATTATCATATAATAATTAAGCATAGTGAATTGTTCAATTGCTATACACTATATGGTTAAACTAAAAAAAAAAAAATACTAGCCTGGTATCAAAAACATTGGAAAATACTGAAAATCAAAATGTCTCAATTTGCATTTAAAAAGTAACAAACATTTAAAATATAAATAACTTTAAGTCAAAGTTTTCTTATATTAAGAACACAAATATAGACACCATATCAAGTGTAGTTATATGAAAAAAGTCAAGAATAGGAAATTCCCATGAGATTTATAAAAGTTAGATTAACCAGTGCTCAACTCTCCAGACAATAATCAAAGCAATTATATCCATTGTGTTGAGAAGAAATATCTAGTTAGATCTTAACTTGGATGAGTAAAAAATAATTCAAACAAATTTCAAAGAATTCACACAAGCCAAAAAAGATATACCAAAGAGTAGTGTTTAAAAATGAAATATGTAGAAATATAGATAGAGACATAATGTATATCTGTTTATAGATATATCTTTCTGTGAATTTGTAACATATTTCAAGTCATTGCATGTAGAAAAATGTCCATAAGTAGTAGAGTATTTTAAAATGAACTTGAGATTGATTTAAAGTTTATTTATTTATTTAAAGTAAAATTGAAACATAAGCTAAAATCTCTAGTCATAAAACTCATGTTAGCTTCAAAACAGAAAATCTTTGAAGAAACAGAAGAAAATAGATCTGAAATGCTATGCAAATGATCAAACTATGTAATGAAGCAAATAGAGAAAAAATGATATTATAAATCAATGTGACACAAAATCAACCACGACAAATATGAAAGACGTTTTTTTAACGTTTTTTTTATATAAAACATCGCACTAAATATCAATGGCTTGAATTACTTAACCAAAGACACAAACCGACTATCTGAATTTAGGAGAAAATGCAACATTTTGTTGTTTTAAGGAAATACACTTGAACTTTAGTATTACAAGTGGGTTCCCAAAAATCACTTTAAAATGAATAAGACTTGCTCTTCAGGCCTGTGTCCTCTGCTGAACACATACCTTATGCAAATAAATGGATGTTTTTATTTGCTTGCTTTTCTTTATGTCTCACTGCTTCTATATCTCCCTGTTGGAGAAGCCTATGCTCTTTCTTTTACACTCATTTCTCTCTTTCTCTCCCTCCCATATTTCTAAGTAATTTCAGTAAAAACCATTTTGGCTTCACCAAAGAAAAGAAAAATGATCATACATGAAAATAATGGCTTAAATTAGGCAAATAACTATATTTAATATACAAAGAAAAAGGGACAATGAAGAGGTTGAAGACATAGTATAGTTGGCAAGGTCCTTTCTTTGAATGCGGCTGACGCAGATCTAATCCCTATCATCCCATATGATTTCCCAAGTATGGCCAGAAATAATTCCCAACTGTAGAGCCATGAATGACCTCTGAACATTTCCAGGTATGATCCTTTCCCCCCAAAAGAGAAATGCACAATTTAATAATTATATGATTAAGAATAAGACTACAAATAACTCGTTAAAATATTTAAACAAAGTTAAAGGGAACATCAAAATATTTAATGGAATTTCTAAAATAAAACTACTAAAATGAGAAACAGTAGACAATATTGGAAAGTAAATTTTACACTCTACTCTCATCAGAGAATAAATCTGCAAGACAAGAAATCAACAACAGATGACTTAAAAATGAATGAAAATAATAGGAAATCTTCAACTTTTCTATAGAATCATCATTATTTTGATATCAATAGAAAACAGAAACTTCACAAAATTCGGAAGTTAAAATTTAGTATACCTGGTGAACATTATTATTTCAACATATTATTTCAACTAGAATACCACAATATTGAAAAGAATGCAATCACATAATTGCTTAGATGTGTAGAAATACAACATCTGTTTATAAAAATGAAACATCTGTTTATAAAAACAACACAATGGGTAGAAGAAGCTTATCTAATTATAATAAGCTTCATAAGCATAACAATGTTCATCTACATTGTATCCACATCTGACATTATTACTCAACTGGAAAAAGCTATTTTTCCAAGAGCAGTCAACAGACAAGGACATCATATCCAATCTTACCACTATTAGTCAATATAAATTTAGAATTCATAGTAAGTAACAAGAATAAATAGAGATCCAGTTGGAAAATAAATTAAAAATTCAATATTTGCAGGTTGCATGTTACTATAAATGATAGAGCAAGATGCTACATATGCATCATTGTCAAAATAAAACTTAAAACTATGTTGCATGCAAAAATAAGCTATCGCAGAGAAATTAAGAAAATGATCCCAATTACAATGTCTTAAAAAGCCGTCTTCAGCAAGGAATGGAATTTAGTAGGTGAGAAGTTAATGTACTTAAATTATATGCCATTAGTAAATATTTAACAATATAGAAGAATATACAGAATATTTTACTTTCATGAATTAACATTTGAAGAACATTTTAAAAGTTTAAAAAAACATTTAAAATAATGATTTTAGGGGCTGGAATAATACTACAGTGGTGAGTGCACTTGTTTTACTATGTTTTTGAAATGGGTTCTGTTGGTAGAATACCATATGACTAAGTATTACGAAGAAAACTCCTGAATGCAGAGCTTGGATATTGCAGGATGTACCACAGAACCAACAACAAAAAATAAGCAGTTTACTCAAAATGTATACAGATCTAATGTCATTTCCACAAAGATTGTAATGCCAACATTGGACATGGAATGAAACATTATTGACATACGTATATAAAAATACACCTGAATAGGCTATATTAGGCAAATAGGCTCTCTGAGGACGTACTAAATAGAAAAGATATTTTTCAACTTTAAATCATAAAATTGAGTTGTAGTAATCAAATGGTATGATTTTGCAATAAAACAGTCTCAGTAAAAAATGCAATAGAACTGAGATTCCTGAAACAAATGTCAGAGATTATTTTAAGTAACTAAGACCAGAGAGGTACATAAAGCTCACTTTTTGTGATTCCAGACACCCCAATTATTTCCATGTTTTGGAAGAAAATATTTACATACCTTATATATAATAAAGACAATCCCAAATATAAAACTTGAGTGAAATATTAAAGAATAAGCAATTAGCAATTTCATAAAAAAATCAGTCATAGAGCTTAAATGACTTTTCCAAAGAAGACACAAGATTACTCAGTAGTATCAAAGTTGGCAGGTGAATGCTTAGTCCACACTCACTCTACCAGCAGAACGTTGTGGTCTTTCCACAGAATCCAAACCCCGCTTAGACATCAAAAGCCAACAACATGTTTCCAAAGTGGTGACTGTCAATGCAGTCAAAGGAAAATTTCCTGTGCTCAGTATGACTCCCTCAGGTTTTCCTGGGAAGTAAAGTGGAAATTGAGATCCCATATGATGCAGCTGTACCACTCCTAGGGCTATATCCTAGGAATGCAAAAACATCAATACAAAAATGCCTTCTGCACACCTGTACTCTTTAAATCACTATTCACTATAACCAGAATCTGGAAATAAACCAGATGCCCAACAACAAATGAGTGGTTAAAGAAACTGGCACATATACACCATAGATTACTATGCAGCAGTCAGAGAAAATGTAGTTATGAAATTTTCCTATACATAGATGGACATGGAAACTAATATGCTGTGTGAAATATGTTAGAGGGAAAGAGATAGACACAGAAAATCTCACTAATCTTCTGGATTTAAGATAAATAAAAGACAGTATGTTAATAATACCCAGAGATAATAGAGATGAGGGCTGGAAGCTCACCAAAAATAATGATGAGTGCAATTACAGAAATAACTAAACCAACAACTATCTTGACAATAGTAGAGTGAGAGAAAAGAATGCCTGTCTTGAAGGAGGGAATTGGAGGGCATTGGTGGTGGGAAGGTTGCACTGGTGAAGGGGGATGTTCTTTTTAATAATTGAAACCCAACTACATGTTGGTAATCATAGTGAATAAATAAATATATTATCATTTTAAAAAAGTGGAAAAACAGACTTACCAATTACAAGAAGAATCATGTTAAAGAAGTCTTAAATGGCTGAAAATTTTGATAATGAGGAATCAATCAGTTAGAGATAACTATATAATCTCTCTGAATAAGAACTCTAAATGGGAATGCATAGGATTTTTAATGAGATGGAAGAAAGGATAGAAAGCATTGCCAACTATGCACAAGTACATATGTGAACAAAATGAAAACTACAAGCAGAAATGACATAACTAAAAAACTTAGGCAAAATGAAGGACTGACAAAAGTCCTCATCAGCTATTGACTACAAAACCAGTGAATGCAACAACAAAGTTCAGGAAATTTCCAGGTAGTAAGCAGAAAATGGAAAACATTTAAAAAAATAAACAGTGCCAGAGTGGTAGCACAGTGATAGGATGTTTGTCTTGCATGTGGCTGACCAAAGGCAGACATGGGTTTGATCCCCAGCATCCCATAAGATCCCCTGAGCCAGGAGCAATTTCTGAACACTTCCAGATGTGGCAAAATTAATTCATTAATTAATTAACAGATGATAAGGAAACTTCATAATGAGTTCAAGAGGAACAACACATAATAATTCAGATCCCTGAGAGGCAGGAAAATAATCTCTATGAAGAAGTAATGGTCAAAGATACTGCTAAGAAATTCATTGCTGGAAAGTTTGAACAATGACTTCCTGGAGGTCTGAAGAACAACTGAAAATATTTAATAACAACAAACAACTATAGGACACATCCTGATCAAAATGATTCAAAGTGATGAAAACTGCTGATAAAGATCTAACACTGAATATAGCAAGATCAAAGAGGAAAATCACATAAAAAGAAGGACTCTTAGAATTTACAGCAGATTTACAAATGATATCATCTGAGCCCTAAGTCAGTGTGAAGATATGGTTAAAAAAAAAAGCCTAACTGAAATAAATACCTCACCAAGAATTCTTCACCTAGTTAGAATCTCATAGATGTCTGAGCAAAAAAATACAAATTCACTGACAATCAACAGCTCAAAAACTTCATAGACCCCAAACCATTTCTTTTTATTTTATTGAAACCTATTGTGATTTACAAATTCTTTTCTAGTTGGGTTTCAGACATACAATGAATCAGGGCCAATCCCATCACAAGTTAAATTCCCTCCACCAGTGTGCTCAGAGGGTGTTCCATAGTACCTTTGCTCCCCAGCCTGCCAGTATAACAGGCCCATTTAAAATTAAATTCTTAGAATTTGGGTCTCTTGATTCCATTGTTGTTGATTTTAGCTTGGATATTTATTTCTGTCTTTTTTCTTTCTTCACCAATGCAGTGAGACTCCACTAGTATTTGTATTTTATCCTACTCCACTTAGTTTCTTTCCTTCTCCTTGCCAACTCTGGGGCCAAGGGCATTTAAGACAACTCACATTTAAACTATTTCATTATCGCATGCAAATATATTCTAAATGCCACACAGAGTGATATTATTATTATTTTTCTTATGTTGTATTTCACTTAACATAATATCTCCTAGTTCCATTCATATTGCATAAAATCGCATAAATGAATCATCCCCTACAGCTATTTAGTATTCCTTTGTATATATGTCCCACATCATCATCATACAGTCATTTGTTGTTGGACATCTAGGTTGACTCCAAGTTTTAGCTATTGTACTGGGAGCAGCAATAAATAGCAGTATGAATACATCTTTTTAAAATAAAGTTTTTTCTCTCAAGAAGGAATAGAGTCTACTTTCTAAATGAATTACACAATCACACTAGACACAGAAAGATAACACAAAAATTAATTTTAATAAATTATTTCAATTTGAGTGAACTAAATGCACCAGTAAGAGACAGAGATTGACAGAATGGATCAGGAATTGAAGGCAACATTCTGTTCTCTGAATGAATCACATTTGAATAACCAAAACAAACATGGGCTTAAAGTCAAAAGTTAGAAGAAAATTGTTCAAGTGAACAGACACCTCAAAAGGGCCATGGTAACCATTCTAGCATCAGACAACACAGAATTCAAATTCAAAAATATTATGAGGCAAACAAGTTCATTTTAATGATCAAGGGTAGTATACATTAGGAATAACCCATAGCTATCTATCTTTCTATCTATCAATCTATCTACATACATCTATTGAGATACTATCAGATACTTGAAACAGCTAAAAGACTTGAAGGAAAAAACTGAAGGCAGCACAGGCAACTTTAGCACCACTCTTTCACCTCTTGATAGATAGTTAGACTAAAAACTTATTAAGTAAATATTGTTTTGTCATGGACACTAAGGGAATTCTTGAGATCCCTGTTCAAGAAGGTGGGTGCACAGAGTCTGCTATTGGAATCAGAGATCAGACATTCAGGATAAGGTTCAAATTCTGTCCCATTTATTTTTCAGCTAGAGCAGGACACATAAACTAATTATCTTGGCAAGTCATCATAATTGCAGATATAACTGTTAGTTCTCACACTGTACCAGAAAATTTTGCAGACTAAATTTCACAGCAAAAGTTGCATATTTATCTCTACAGACCCAGGGCAAAGCCTTCAACTTTGCTATTCTGCTGTCTTGTCTGAATTATTCTTTGTGGTCAGCCTGCTAGTAAGGTCATTTTTCAGAGACTGGTAATTTCACATTTTTTTTGCCTTATTTCAATTCATGCACTCTGAGATGGGCTAAAATATTTAATATGACTGCACTTATGCTAACAACAAAGCTAGTATTAAGGGCAGTTTGTAATTTTGTGAGACTAGTAAAGAATTTCTTCAGCATATACAACTGCTCATGACAGAGGGGTTTACAAAAATCTGAATGATTTTTAAGAGAGTCACAAAGAAAGGTCCTTGGGATCCTAGTGAAGTTATGTCTCAAATAATATTTATGCCATGATCCCTATTGCTTCCTAATTTCCCTGTACCTCATGGACAGACAGTCAAGGTCTCTAGATCCTAGTGCCCTCCCTTATGGGTACAGCTAGCCTTGTATCCTCCTTTAGCAGTGGTTTCACTGTCGGGATTCCTTATACAGGGTGGCCCTGGCAATAATTGAAAGAGATGGAAGAAAGAAGCTCAGTAGATAAGGATTTGACTATTTACTCCTCCAAACCTAATTAAAGAAGGAAGTTTCAGGATCAATAACCACAGATCAAGCAAGGAGAATCAAGTATAAACAAATATAAGTACATTAATTTAAGAAGCTTCTGTACCTCAAAAAATAGTCATTTGAATATAAAAACTGCCCATGGAATGGGAGACATTGTTCACTCAATACCTATATCATTAGTTTTAAAGATATGAATTTATATTTAAAAGATATAAATTTAAATTTTAAAAATATAAATTTTAAAGATATAAAACTCACTAGTAGTAGTTAAAATAAAAGAAAGTCCTTTAATCCATAAAAAGATGGAACTAAGAGAAGAACAAATATTCCTCAAATTAAAAGTATAGATGTTGGGGCTAACGAGATAGCACAGCGATGGGGCATTTGCCTTGCCTTCAGCCAACCTGGAGGGATCTAGTTTGATTCCAGGAATCTCATGTTGTCCCCCAGCCAGCCAAGAGGCGATTTCTGTGTGCAGAGCCAGTAGTAACTCCCGAGAGCCTGGAGTGAACCAAAAACCAATCACTCTATAAATCAATAAATAAAAAAATAAAGTTTAAAAGAAAATAAATACAGATGGCTAAAGTCATATGAAAAAATGCCAACATGATTGTCATTCAGGGTAACATAAGTCCAAACAATAGTGAGATATTAATTTATAATAGAAAGACAGACACACATAATAATAAGATTTACTATTTCTGAAATGTATGCGGGAAGAAAGTCACTTATTAACTGCAATTGGGAATGTAGACTTTTTGCAAAACAATATGAATATGCTTCAAAAACTAGAAATTAAACCTGTCTATGAAATAGCATTCCTGAGATTATTACATTGGAACCCAGAAACATAATACAAAATATAGTATTTTTCTTTAATATTAATTTTAGCACTATTTGTATTAACCAGGACGTGGAAATAAACAGTGTCCAAGAACAGATGAGTTGATAAAGAAACTACATTGCATCTATACCTAGGAATACTATGCAACTGTTAGAAAAATGAAACCATGAAATATGATTATTAATAGGTAGACATGGAGAGTATCCTGCTGATTGAAATGACTTGGAGAGAGAGGAACAGAAATAGAAATATTGAACTTATTTTCATATATCAAACCTGGTTAGTATGAGAATAATAACCCAAGAGACAGAAATGGGGAAGGAGTGGAGTCAGGACAGATGGTGAATCGTTGTGATAATTATAGTTGGAAATGATCTCTCTGGACAAGAACTAGATGCTGAAAGAAGGTAAATTGATATGCACGATTGCTCTCAGTCACAGTATTGAAAACACGGTTCCTCTTAGGGAAAAAAAAAATAAGAGAAGAAAGGTGTCTAACATAGACATCTTGTCAGAAGGAAAACTGGGGAAATTGATGCTGAGAAACCTCCAGCAAAACTGGACATTTCAGAATTGTCCCAGCTTTTATAATATGTACCTTTATTAAATAAAATATAACAGACTTACTAGAAGTTAGTATTATTATTTAAAATTGGAGTCATATTGACAGTAGTTAGAATCCCATTTGTATAATAAAGAATTTCTGGAGAGAGAAAAACAATCTTACAAATTAATCTTATAGTAAAATAAAGGAATTTTGAGTGATTTTAACTATTCTGTGTGCTTTTTTTTTTTAACTATGTGAGGTGTATAATTTCATGGCTATTATTCTTTTCACATAAAATATTGGAGATGTCAAAAAGCAGAATATCTTGCAATTAAAATCCAAACAATAATTTGAGAGTACATTGTAACACAACCTACTAAGTATAATTTGGAAATAAGGGAAAATCACTCTTTGTAAAGTTAAATTAAATTTTGAAAATTTTATGCAAGAAACACAAATATATGAATAGGCATATTGACATGTGGAAGGTGGAGAATTTAGGGCATGGTTCCAGTAACAAATGAGTACATTTCTAATACACACACATTTATCAAATACAGACACTATGTGACTTACAGCAATTTAAGCTCTAAATATATGTTCCACATCTAAATATCAGTGTCATGTTTAAATTTATTTTATTCATGATTATAAACATAGTAAAATTTATTTATTCATAGCTTCAAAGTGTCATTAATGTTCATAAATACTGGTTAAGTTACAATATATCAAGTGTAGTAATATAAAACATGGAATATAATTAAGAGGCTTAACAGTTTGAGTAAAATTATCTCAAAACTATTTTTGCAAATGTAGGCATTTGGCTTTTAGCCACCCGTCTACAGAGCTGTGTTCGTCCTGGGAATTTTCTGCTGCTTTTTTACTTTTTTTAACAGAAAAAAAATTGGTTGCTGTTTAAGACATTATACACTTGTATCATGGAACTTGCTTTTTCTAAGTACTAATATAATTATGATCTTTATATTATTTTCTTTCTGCCTTTGTGTTTAAGCAACATTTCTCTTATTTTTGCTGATCCACACTTTTGAAAGCTTAAATACTGTCATAATGGAAATAGAGATATTCTATGCAAATTTGTTTAAGGATGAGAACAAATTGAACAAACTGAGCACATTGAATCTCTCAAAGCTGAAGGACTAATTGTTGAGCTATTAAAAATCGATTAGTTTATTCCATAGTAATAAAGAACTCTAAAATCTCACTGCAGCATTCTTTCTTCATGCAAATTTAACAATGAATTGAATGAATCTGTCAAGAAGCTTTCGTCCATTAAAGGCAATTTAATCTTCTTTCTCTGATTCCTGGAAGACTTTTAAACCAGCAGAAAATAGAAAATCTTGAAAAACTTTTTACTAACTCACTTAGATATATTTTACATCTCCTTTCTATCTAAATATATGTACATGTTATGTATAATATAAATAAATATAAATTACATATAATATATAAATGATTATATAATACACATGATATAGCATATTCATAATATATATTATACATACCTATATCTATATGTATATATAAATTTAAATTATTGGACTGTTTCTCTTGACCTCTAGTGAATCCAAGAAAGAAGCAGCACTATAAGCACTGAGCGTTTTCTATTTTTATTCCTTGCTAACCTTGAAAATATACTACAATTTACACAAACAAGAGACTAAAACATTTAATATAAAACCAACAGACTTAGTAAATCATTCGAACACACATATAATTATATGTCAGGCATTTCTGGCATGGCTAATCATGATGGATGGTAATTGAAGAAGGTTGCTTGGTCTCAGAAGTAGGTGGCTGTTCTTAGTTTATTACTAACTCTGTTCTCAGTATCATTTTTTCTGTGCTCAGAGGCATCATATATGGTATTAAATATCAAATAGAATTTCGCCATTTATATGGCAAAAGACTTATGCAGTATAGTATTTTGTTACCATGATCCTAATTAAATATAGTATGCTTAGTCAAAAATGATATTGTATATATTAACAGAGAAATTTTAGAAATTACTATTTTTAAGGAATAATCTCAATTAATGTAAAGAATTAATATATGTATCAATAATATATGTATTTTTTAACATATATCATATTGCTAAATAAAATAGCAATATAATTATTAATTGTGTTAATGTTGATGTTAAAGCACCCCTATATGCATACAGTTCCAGAAGATGAATAAGAAGCTAGCAAATTCTGAAAACAGAAGGTGAAAATTTAGGGGACAGTAGAATTTAATGAGCTAAAATGTAGCATAAGCAATCTGAGAATGGAAGAAGAAGAAGAAGAAGAAGAAGAAGAAGAAGAAGAAGAAGAAGAAGAAGAAGAAGAAGAAGAAGAAGAAGAAGAAGAAGAAGAAGAAGAAGAAGAAGAAGAAGAAATAGTTTTGAATACAATGAATGAGAAGAAATAAGAAAAAAAGGAAAGGAAAGAAGAAAATAGAAGAAAAAGATGAAGAAAAAGTAAAGAACACTGTTGCCTTTTAATGAAATGCATCACCTGAATTTTGCCCAGAGGTTTTGAGATAGATTGAGAGAAAGGAGAGAGAGAGAAAGAGAAAGAGAAAAAGAGAGAGAGAAGAGAGAGAAATCACTGGCTACAAGAGATCTAGGATGAGGAGACTTGTAGCTCAGAATCAAACTGTTTTTATTTTATGTAGAGGAAAAAGGCTGAGCAAGGTGCATAATGCTGATGCTGTTTATTAGGTCTGATATTAAAATAATCCCATTGACAATTGTGCCTCAGAAAACCAAGTACTTTGAAGTCAACATAACTAAAGAGGTGGAAGATACATACAAAGAAAACTGAAAAACACTACTTTAAGAAATAAATGAGAACACAGGGAAACTTATACCATGCTAAAGGTTTGCAAAGATCAACACATGTAAAATGGCAATAATTCCCAGAATTCATTATACATGAATTTCAAAGAGGTGGATCAAATGTTCCTGAAATTCATTGGAACAATAAATACCCACAAGTAGTAAAAAAAATTCTTGTAAAAATAAAAGATGGGAGACATCAATTTCCTCAACTTTAAATTGTACTAAAAGCAATAGTCATTAAAAAAGAATGGCACTGGAATAAAGAAAGACCCTCAGATCAATGGAACAGACTTGTCTTTTCTTAGACTGACCCCAGGTATACAACCAATTAATCTTTGTTAGAGGGGGGAAATACTAAGTTGAGAAAGAAAGGACTCATCAAAAATATGATGTTGGGAAAATTGGTCAACTATATGTGAAAAAGTGAGCTCAAACCTCTCTTTAGCACTTTGTACCAAGTTCAAATCAAAATGAATTAAGGATTTTGATATAAGATGCCTTATAAGATTTTGATATAAGATACCTTATATGAGGTACTGAAACTCTAAGGTACATAGAGGAAAACATAGGCAAAATAATCCATGACATTCAAAGCAAAGGCATATTCAATGAAGAAAATCCACTGTCTAAACAGATGAAAGTAGAGAGAAACAAAAGTAACTACATGAAATGAGAAGATTCTGAAGTTCAAAGGAAATAGTGACGAGCATGTAAAGAAATGAGAGGTACTATTTAGCCAACACTCATTTCAAATAGGATTAATATATAAGATATTTAAGGTACTGGCAAAACTTTACAAGGAAAAATAATCATTTTCTCAAAAAAGAAATAAAGATGTTCAAAAGGCACATAAAAATGCTTCAATATCACTAATTCTCAGGGAGATGAAATTCAAATCAACAATGAGTTATATCATGCCCTAGAATGACACACAACAGAAAGAACAAGAGTAAGTGCTGGTATAAATGAGGCAGGGGAAAAGGACTCTCATTCATTGCTGGTGGGGATGCTGTCTAGCCCAGCCTTTCTGGACTAGATATTATTTGAGGAATATGAATATTTCTCAAAAAACTGGAAACTGAGCTTCCTTATGATCCAGCAAAAGTCAGAATCTAGAAGCCATCCAGGTGCCAGATAAGTGGCTAAAGAAACTCTAGTAAATCTATACAGTGGGATACTATGAAGCTTTTAGGCAAAATGGAGTCAAGAAATTTGCTTATACATGACTGGACAAAGAGATTATAATGTTGAGTAAAATCGGTCATATGGAGAGGAGTAAATATAGAATAATCTCGCTCATCTGTGGGATATAAAGTAAATAAAAGACATTGTGAGGTTATATTCAGAGACTACAGAGATCAGGATTAGAAGCACCAGCCAGCTCCTGGTAAGAAGCTTGTCACAAATATTGGAGAGTTAAAATAGAGAAGGTCTACTATGAAAGTGACATGCATATCACCCCTTCTTTAACTTTAGTGCAAACCATAGTGTCAATAAAGAAAAGAAAATTTTCATTTCCAGTTTCAACTGAAGACTTCCAGTGGGGAAAAAAAAGTCAACATAAAGTCAGTACACAAATTACTCTTATCTCCCAATCCCAAACTTTGACCCTGTGAGCTCCTATTTTAACTGACCAAGAAAATATATATATTTGCAATTGAGATGATCCATAAAGTATGAACCATTCTAGTTGTGAGTAAATGCAAATTAGACAAAACAAACATTGTAAGACCTTTGGTTAGGTGACACATTTGGTCATGTTTTTATTCTTCCCTTGGTTTCCTGGTTTCTGTGTGGTAACAAAGCAAGTTGAATTGAAGTGGGCTGGGGTGGCGGTGTTTTCAGGTAGAGGGAAAAGAATATTTTTTTTTCTTTTACGAGTCACTCAATAACCTCCAAAACTGCACTTGTCAGTATCTACTTTATTCCACTCTATGAATACTTGCGCAAAATTCTCTAGGGAAAGAAAGTCCTCCCATCCCCAACTAGTTTTTGCTGCTAATGGATGGAATTTAGCCCTGCAAAGTAATATGAACATGTTAGGTGAACATGTTAGGTGCACATATAACATGAATATGTTATGTGCACAATAACATAACCATGTTTCATACTTCTATGTACTTTTCTCTTTGAACACTGTCTCTGAAATGAATGCATCTATTAAGAGCAAGACAGGTTCTCAACTCAACTCAATAAGAACAAGAGAAAATGGTTTTAGTTTTCAAAAACAGTTGTATTGTATACTTGTTTAGAACTGGAGAAATACTAGCACAAAGCAAGGGAAATAGAATTTCCAATTTTTTTTCTGTAGCATAGGAACTTTTTCAAAAACTAAATCACCAAGAGAGAGTTAAAACATTGTTGATAGAGTTTCAGTTGTTCCCAAACCAGTCCCTTCATCAGAAATAGAATATTTGTAAGAGCTAACATGGGAGATTTGACTTTCATTAAAAGTTCATTCGGTGATATTTGATGTTATACTCTATGTAGGAGTTGCTACAATGATTACCTTTTAGTGAAAGAGTGACATAATGTATGATAGACTTGTTTGTTTTATAGAGAAAAACATCATAGGTCTAAAATAAAATAATGCTATTTATTTTTTGGTAATATATTTTCAAATTTGAAATATATAATGGCCAAGTTCATAACATCATAAATTCAGCTATCAGTCTAAATAGCGTGATATTTATGCCTTTGTTTAAAAAGATTTTCAAGAAAAGAAATATAGGGGGAAAAAGAAAATTATCACAAAACTAGGATATTTACTGTTTATATTTCTTAGTTTATTAGCTTTTACCTGAAATTACTTTGGGTACTTTGAGTAAAACAAAAATTCTTAAAAAATATTATCATTGCAGAGTTTCTTTTATTTTTTTCTTATACAGTTTTTATTTAGGCATCATAATGTCCACTGATGTTAATAATAGAGTCACAAACACAAAATGTTCCAACACCAAACCCACAGAGGGTCGTGTTCCTCCATCAATGTCTCAGGGTTCTCCCCCACACATACCCTTGGCGAATTTAATTCTTTAGGCTTACTCCCAGGGTCTGTTATTACTGGCCATCTGTTATCCCCTTACTGCATTTCTTTACAGCCAATTTATGAAAGAGATTATTCTGTTTTTGTCCTTCTCTTTCCTGCTTTTCTCAGTATGATACTCTCTAGTTCCAGCCACATTGCAGCAACAGCATGATTTCATCTTAGATTCTTATAGCTGAGCACTCTCCTATTGTGTGTGTATATTAATGTCACAGTTTCCTTACCTACTTATCTATTATTTGTCATGGGAGTTGTTTACTAACATTGGTTACTGTAAATATTGCCTCCATGAACAAGTAGGTGAAAATTGCTTTTCAAAATAGTGATTTTAGGTTCTTTGGGTTGATGCCCAAAAGTACAATTTCTGGATCATATGGAATCTCTTTTTTTTTTGACATTTTTGAGACATATTCAAATTGTTTTTCAGAGATGTGTAAGCAAAAGATATTCTTACAATATATTAGTGCTCATTTTTTCCTCTACATTCCCAATAGCACTTGTTTATACTTATATGCTATTTCTGTTTTAATGTACTTTGGTCAGAGAAATCTATAGATAAAAGTTTTTATGATATACACAAAGACAAAGGTATGGAAAAAGCTGATTGGTTTGAAAATATGTATGTACAATTTGACCTACTATACTTTTACAGTCAAGGCTAACCTCACAAGCAACAATACCAAGGAATTAAAAAATAGAGTAACTGACTTAAAATGTCTTCATAAGCATACTTGCCAATTTTATAATAATGAAACACTTTGACTCATTTCCGTGTAAAATAGGCTGGTAGTAGGTGTGTGAGTTGGGAAAACATAGGACAAAGTTCTAGTCAACCTATAGAGATAATTTTGCTCTGAGAATTCTCCTTTCCTTTCTCAACCCCACATCACTTTCATCCCTACCCTCCTAGATGAATCAGATTAGCAGATGGAGCATATCATCAAACCACTGTGCATGCGTGAATGTGTAGCCATAAAATGCGAGATACTAACATAACGGCCATCTTTATTTTTGTAGTCAATTCTTATGACTTTTCCCCTTACTGACTTACTGACCCTTGCTGCCTGCCATTTAACATCTCTTCCTATTCCCCTCCCTTGACCTCCTGTGCAATGCCCTTTCTGTTGTTTCCCCCTGTCCTTCCTATCCCACTTTTTGTTGCTGTCCCTATTTATTCCCATTACTCCTGCAGTTCAACCTCGCTTGTGCCCTGGACTGCCAGCCCACCCCCTTACACTTTCAGCCTCATGCCTCCAGAATAAGAGGATAGCCATCTACATTTGATGTGCTCTCACCCCTTTCAATGTGTCACTGCAAACTGCCACTTGAGACCAGACTGACCACACTGATTGGCATTTTAGTGTCTACTGGCTCAGGGACTGATCTCAGCCCAGGATTCTGTCCAACAGCTGCAGGAAATTATTAACACTTCCATTGTCTCCCTGACTGCTCTCAACCCATAGATTATCATGTTAGCTGAATTGATCATCCAGAATCAGTTTATCTTGAACTTGATCATAGCAGAAAAAGGGGATATATGTATTTTTAATGTGCATTTTTTGAGAACAGTGTTGTTAAGTAATCATACAGAGCTAATATACCTTGAACTTGGTCACAGCAGACTAAGGGGGGAGATGTGTATTTCTTTATATGTATTTCCTGGGAAACAATATTTTTACTATACCTATGAATCAAAGATAGTGGAGAATGACATCAACTGAAGGATATATTGATAGATACTAAAACCTAGCCATAGACCCCTGGCTCCCAGATAATAAGCTGTGGCAATATTCTTTTTTTCCTTTTTACTGTATAGCTATTCATGGACATTTATTGTTACATATAAATTTCAAGTGTATTTGATCAATTTCTTTGAGTAATGTCATGATGATATTCTTATAGGAATTGCATAGATCTGTACAGTGCTTTGGAAAACGTTGCTATTTTAATGGCTAATCTTCCCAAACCATAATCAGAGTGTATGTTTCCATATACTCGTGTATGTGTTTATTTCTTGAAGCAGTGTTTTATTGGTTTTTTTTTTTTTTTTGCATAAATCTTTCAAGAAAACCATTAGTTAAGTTCATTCCAAGGTGCTTGACTTTATGAGGCACAATAATGAATGGAATTACAGTTTAATGTTTCTTTCTTCTCTTTAATTACTTTTGTATAGAAAGAAACATGATTTTTGCATATTGATTTTGTAGTATGCCACTTTACTATAAAGTCTATTGTTTTTAAAAACTTTTTTCATAGAATCTGAGAACATTTTAGATAGAGTATTATGTCAATTTCAAACAGTGTGTGTTTGACTTTCTTCTTTCTTATCTAAATTCCTTTAATATCCTTTTCTTGCCTAATTACTTTGGCAAGTATGTGCAGTACTATATTGAATAGAGATGGTGAGAGTAGGCAAACTTGTCTTGTGCCAGATGTTAGAGAAAAGGCTTTTAGTTTCACCCCATTGAGAATAATATTTTGCAATAGGCTTGTAGTAAATAGTTTCACTATATAGAGAAAATATTCCTTCCATTCTCACTGCCTTGAGAGTTTTTATCATGATTATGTGCTGAATCTTGACAAATGATTTCTCTGTACCTACAGATATGGTTGTATATTTTATATTATTATAAAAATGTCGATGTTTGGGGCCAGAGAGATAGCATAGTGGCAAGACTTTCGCCTTGCAAGTGGTCAACCCAGGATCAATGGTGGTCTGAATCCCAGCATCCCATATGGTCCCTCAAGCCTACCAGGAGCAAATATTGAGCAGAGAGCCAGGAGTAACCCCTCAGCGCCACCTGGTGTGGCCCCAAAACCAAAAAAACAAAAGTGTTGATGTATTTTATTGATAGACTTATATATGTTAAACCAACTTCGTCTTTCTGGATTGAATGCTAATTAGTCATAATTTATACATTGCTTGAAGAATTGATTGATGGCTTTATTTATTAGTATTTGTTGAGTATCTTTGTTTCTGTGTTCAGCAAGAATATCAGCCTTTAATTCTCTCTCTTTTTGTGTGTATATCTTCTGTTTGTATCAGAGTGAGGTTAGCTTAATAGAAACTATTGGGTTCTTTTCTAAATTTTATTGAAGAATTTGAAAATAATTTGCAGTATGTCTTATCTAAAAATAAAAGAAATCACTAGTGAATTTATTCTGGCCCGGGCTTTTGTTTTTGGGAAGTTCTTTTGATTAATATTTTAACTTCCTCAGTTGTGATAGGTCTATTGAGGATTACAGAATATTTTGATTCAAATTTAGGAGGTTATAGGAGTCCGAAAATGTATTCATTTCTTCCAGAATCTCTTTTTTTGTGGCATAATAATTCTCAAAGTAATTTCTGATTACCCTTTGAATTTTATTTCTGTAGTATCCATAGTGATATTTGCATTACAGTTCTGATTCTGTATACTGTTTCTCTCTCCCAGTTATTAATGAGTCTTACTAATAATTTATCAATCTTGTTTATTTTTTTAAAGAACAAATTCTTGTCTTTATACCTTTTGGATTATTTTTGGGTGTTCTGTTCAGTAATTCCTGCTCAATGTTTATAATTTCCTTCTGCATGTTTATTTGGTTATTTCCCAATTTCTTAATCTGTCATTAAATTATCTATTCACACACCCTTCCTTTTGTCCCAATGAATGCTTGGAAAGCTATCCATTTTGTTCTTAATACCTTTTCTACTGTGTTTCACAAATTAACGATAATTTGTGACCTCATTTTTATTTTTATATAGAAGCCTTTTTATTTTTTTTCTGTTATCCACTATATTTTCAGCAGTGGGCTGATTAATTTTAAGGGTTAAAATTATTCTCTGTTTCTGTGTGTTATTCACTTTTATTTTCAGTGCATCATGATCTGAGAAGATATTTGATATAATTTCAATAGTCTTGATTTATGGAGGAATATTTTATCACCTAGCATGTGGTCCACTTGTATTGGAGAAAAGAGTATATACAACTTTGGGGGTGGATTATATGTCTATAAATCCATTCTCTTTCTTTTCTTCTTTCAAAGTCAGTATATACTTGTTAAGTTTTAACTTCGTTGATCTATCAAGAAGTAACAGGTGGTGTTGAAGTCTCCTATGATTTTTAAGAATAGTGTCTTATTTAAGCACTTTGGTAACAAAAATATTCATAATTGGGTTTCAGTCATCAATATAAACTTAACTGTGTTACTTTCCTGCCACCAATATTCCTCTATTCCCTCCTCCCTACCCCTTACCTGTCTACAAAACAAGGATTTTATTTCTCTCTCACACACACACTATCATTCCCATTGTAGATGTTCAGTTATTTTTCTAACTGTTCTCACTGCTCTTTGTGGTAAGCTTGTATTTATTGGGTTGCTATTGATGTCTCTCTTCACTTGAATTAGTAGTCGCTTTAAGTATTTTGTTGGCTCCTCATTGGCTATATATGTGTTTAGAAGTGTTTTCTTCACGATGTACATATCTATTGATCATTAAGAAATAACTTTCTCTGTCTTCTAAAACCTTTTTAAGTTTGACTTTTTTGGCATCTTATATTGTGTGGCCACCCTAGCCTTTTTGTTTTGTTTTGTTTTGGTTCGGTTTTTGGTTCACACCCGGCAGCGTTCAGGGATCGCTCCTAGCTCTAAGCTCAGAAATCGCTCTTGGCAGGCTCGGGGGATCATATGGGATGCCGGGATTCGAACCACTGTCCTTCTGCTTGCAAGGCAAAAGCCCTACCTCCATGCTATCTCTGCGGCCCCACCCTAGCATTTTTAAGGGAATTTCTTGCTTTAAAAACAAAAACAAAAAAACCCCAAACAAACAAAAATTGACCTCCAATCTTTGGCTTTGAGTCTATGATGGTTCTGACTACTCAAATGTGTTTTTTGCAGGCAGCAAAATGGATTCAGTTTTCTACTAATTTTGCTAATCTGTGAAATAAAATTGTTAGGAGTTGCTGGTATAGAAAAACATGCATTAATATATATGGTGATAATATCCACTCAATGTATTTTTATCATTGAATTAAAATGTTTAGGAGTAAATTAATAAAGTAATTATGTCATATTAAAACATTAGAACTTAGTATTCAGATAGATTTGTGAATTTTATAGGTATAATCCACATCCACTTTCTTCTTTTATATCATAATTTCAGTGACCAAATACGAATATAATTTTTTAAGTCAACACATTCCTACTTTTCGTTTAGAGTTTTCATCATATTTTTTAGACTCCTACCAAGTATACTTCATATTTATTCCTGATATTTCATTTGAGTATTTCAACTATGTGTGTTTCTCAGGTTTTGCTTTTATGTTGAGGAGGACAGGTTAGGCATTGCTTAGAACAAACTACCACTAGAATTTTTCCAAAGACTTTATCTGGATTAAAATAAGGTTCAGTCCATCTGTAAAGATAGATAATATAATTTTTATTCATTTTTCTATACATTTGAAGTGTATGTTATTGCTTTTTCCATTTCTGTAGAGGTTTGATGTATTTGTGAGAATTCTTTTTTTTCTTAGAGAATTCCTCACTGTTTCTTTTAAAATTCATTTTGCATCTATGAATTTTCTGCTATTTTTATCTGGCAGCTTCAAATCTGAATGATAATCTAAAATGATAAAATATTCTTGCAGAAGTATTCATTTTGTTGACTTTTGTCACTATAAACAGCCATTGTCTTCTGACATGCAGGGTTTGATTTGATAAGTCTGTTGTGAATGTTAAGGAAGCTTAGTCTCTAATTTTTTCCTTAATCTTTCTGCTTTCTATATTCTGGAAATTATTTTTATTTTATCTTAGATTGAGGTATGTCATAGAATATTTTTGTTTGGTAGTCTTTGAACTGGCACACTTTGAGTCTCGAGAATATGGTTGCATGTGTTTCCCATTTACCAGAGGTTTTCAGTTATAATTTCATTTATTAATGCTTATTCATTGAAATTACTTCCCTGTTCATGTGAGTTTCTGATTATTCTTATGGTGTTCCACTTAAATTTTATTCTTTGAGATGTGTACCAGTCTCTGTGGCATGAGTTGGTACCTCATAGTTGTTTTGATTTGCATCTCCCTGATGATTAGTGATATAGAACATGTTTTCATGTG